>PVIH01008907.1:29609-86998 GCA_004025045.1 Sigmodon hispidus | reverse complement strand
CACAGGTGTTCACTCCTTATCCCTCTGTGACAGGTTGTAGGGCACAGGTGTTCACTCCTTATCCCTCTGTGACAGGTTGTAGGGCACAGGTGTTCACTCCTTATCCCTCTGTGACAGGTTGTAGAGCACAAGTGTTCACTCCTTATAACTCTGTGAGCAGGTGTTTACTCCTTATTACTCTGTGACAGGTTGTAGAGTACAGGTGTTCACTCCTTATCCCTCTGTGACAGGTTGTAGAGCACAGGTGTTCACTCCTTATCCCTCTGTGACAGGTTGTAGGGCACAGGTGTTCACTCCTTATCCCTCTGTGACAGGTTGTAGGGCTTAGGTGTCCACTCTTTATTACTCTGTGACAGGTTGTAGGGCACAGGTGTTCACTCCTTATTTGTTGGGAGCCAAAGTCAACTTAGCCATATTTTATAAATTAGCTTCTACAGCTAGCCAGCAGTCTATACCCTAGATAGCGAAATACCAGAGACTACACGCCCTCATTGTTAAGCTAAACCTTGACTTCAGGCTTTCTCTTTGACCTTCCCAGATCAGCAAGGTGACCTTCCCCAGACCCTCAACTGATAACAGATAGATTTCCATATCAATTCTACCCTGTCTGTTACTTCCCCTCACATTCTTTAGAACATCCCTTCCCTTTCCTCCCAGCTACCTGCATGGCAGAGATTCTGTATAAATATTGGCTGAAATAATAAAGCTTTGGAGGACTTGAACAGAGAGATTTGTCTTGTCCTTCCATTCTTTGTGTTCTTGCCTTCCATTTGCTTCCTTCCCAGGTCTAGGTCCACGCTGAAGACTCTGCTGGCCAGGGCACTTATTACTCTGTGACAGGTTGTAGATCATAGGTGTTCACTCCTTATTACTTGTGACAGGTTGTAGATCATAGGTTTTCACTCCTTATTTGCTTCTCTCTTTTACATAATACTTTTATTAATTCTTTGTGAATTTCATACAATCTATTTTGATCATATTCATTTGTCTTCACCAACTCCTCCCCAATCCCCCTCTCCACCTTTCCCTTCCTACCCACTCCACCTTGATATTTCTTCTCTTTTTCTTCTTCATTAATTCTGATTTGTGTTACCCAAGTACTCCTTGGAGCAAGGCTGCCCCAGAGCACGGTTGAATTTCTAAGAGTTACATCATTTGATCCTCTTCCAGAAGCTATCAAATGGCATTTGCTTAAGGGATGGGACTTCATTCCCATTTTCCCCCTACAGGATGGTATCTTGTCTGGCCTGAGCTTTCTCCGTGTTTGTGCTTCCTGTTACAATTCCATGAGGTCACATGTGCAAGTGTCCTATAATGTCCTCAAACACTGTTTCCTTGAAGTTATCCACCTTCTCTGGATCATTTTTTTCTGTATTTTGTAAGCTTTATAGATGTCAGCATTGTATCTTAATGTCACAGGAAATCAAATTATATACTCCCTCACTATTTGTAAATGTGGCTTTCAGTGTGTTATCTTTGAGGGCAGAGAGTCAAATTGGCACCATCAGAAGTTATATGTGTTCTCTTACCTTGGCAAGTGAAACAATAGTGATACCACTTTTAACCTATCATTGCAAATAATAGGCATTTTACATTGTTAGGAAGATAAGTTCATATTCTTACTTCCACACATTGGCTGTGCTTCATGGGTCACTTATACTTTAAAATCAACCACCCACTTCACATTCACACACCAGCAGTTGAGATGTAGAAAAACCCAAACCTTGCTTTCTATTTTCTTTTCCATTAATTGTCATGATAAATATGTAGATGGTCCTATTATTAGTTTTTAATCTAAGCATGAAGTTCAATAATAACTTCAAAGAAAGAGAACCCAAAACAAAACAAGAAAGATTATGAACGAAGGTAGAATGTCCAGCAAAAATCAGACAGACTACTTTTCTGCCAGAGTAAATAGTGAGGCACTTCCTTTAACCTGTAGGGAACATGTGCATGTTTCCAGAGACCATAACTTGGAAAGGCATTGTGTGCAAATACACTCTGCTCTGCCTGATTCACACACACCAGGGACAGTGTCATAGACATACAAGCAATGAAGCTGAAAAGTCTGTCTTCTCAACAAAAGAGATTTCTAGAGTCACAGCTCAGAAGAAGCCTTTTGTAAACGCTGCCTGAATAGGCACTTGTTTAATAACAAAACAGTTCAGATCTTTCCACCACAGTATGTTTGCTAAGCAAGGTATGCAAAATACAGTGTAATGCTCCCTGAAAAGGAAGAGAATTTCGATTACCAGTTTATCTAACAATACTGTAGTCAGGAAACAGAAAAAGCTGGAAAACCTATTAAAAGAAATCTGTAAGGCTGAGCTGTTGGTTTAAGATGTGAAGCTTTGGTCATTCCCAAAAGTTGTTCCTGCTAGACTGCTTGGCCAACAGGTAAACCCTGCTCCACCCTGCACCACATGATACTTGGTCCCTCAAGGATCATGCTTTGTGTGATGCTCTTCTCACCTCATCCCAGAGATTGCTAGAACCTCATTTCCCTGTGCCAGCTTACCCCATAGGCCCCTCAAGCCTTTCCGTGCTACTGGCTTATTCAATTTACCACACCTCCTGCACAATCTCACTCCCTTGCACTGCCCATTCTCCTAGTACCAGCTCCTCCTAGATTTTACGTCCCTAAGCCTCAAGCTAAGCCTGTCCTTCCCATCATATAGGCTACCCAATTCCTCTGAGGTCTGTCTTTCCTACACTGCCAGGTGGATCCTCCTATTCTTCTCAGTCCCACAGATCCCCTGACTCTACACTTAGCTTCCCCAAGAGTTCCTGTCCCCCAACCTCCCGGGGACCCAAGCTGACTCAGTGTAGGACATATACAGAAGGAGAACCGCCCCAGGAGGAGAGTGTGTTGGTACCTGGTTAGTGACTGTTAGCACAGACAGTAGTGGAGGCTGGAGAGAAAGGTAGTAATAGAACAAGCTGTCCTCAGTACCAGGCTCAGAGAGAAAAACAACATTGCAAACTTCCTCCTTAGTCCTCTCCTTGCATTGTTCTTACTTTCAGAGAGTGGACAAAGGTTACATGAAAAAAAAGAAAGATTTGAATAACAAACTACTTCAGACATTCAAATCCCAGCAGAGAAACAAAAGCAACAGAAAAAGCCACAACAGTATGTCCTATCCTAAATTACTAACTAGACAACAATGACCCCCTAGTGAGAATGACCTGGAAGAACTTCCTGACAAATAATACAAAAGAATGATTATAACTGTATTCGAACAACCAAAGATATAAAAATGAGCCAAGAAAATGAAAACAAAGAGCTGAATGAAACCAGGAAGTCAGTTCAAAATGTGAAAAGAGAATTTAACAACAAGATAGAATTACTGAAGAAAGCCCAAATGGAAATGATGCTGGAAATAAAACTCAATAAGACAAATATGAATTGCAGTGGGAACCAACCAGGAGAAAGGACAATATGGAAAGCAGAGTCAGGGCTGTGAGACTGCACAAGATGAGGACAGACACACTGAAAAGGTTACAAAGAAAAAATAAACAGTGCAAAGACTGAAAATGGTGAGCCTGCATCTCAAAACCTCTCAACAAAACTGGAAGCAAACTTCCCCCAGTGCAAAACAAAGGTTTCTTTATTCAAACCCAAACAAGGACTTCTTCCTGCACTCCAATTACAGAGATTGAAGGAGGAAGCCCGGAGCCCTGATTACCAAGGGCTTATATAGGGAAAAACCACAAGCAGGAAGTTGTATGTCTTGGCATTCTAGGATTGGGTAAGAGAACACAGAGTGAGGTAATCTTTTAAAATTATTGGTCAGGCTATAGGCACTAAATTGCTAATGGTTGTAGAATGTTGACAGGATTTATGGCAAGATATGGGATATCTACAGAGACATCTGGCTCTTGTTAAATTTTACTACTATGCCTGATGTTTGACTATGTCCAGAATGTCTGCTTTGAATTCTGCTGTCACAGCACATTTTGGGGGCTTGAGTGCAGTTCCTGGTCACTATGGAGGCATGTTCTCATGATAATGTTGGTTCAGCTCTTTCAAAAAGAGGTCCAAGTAAACACCACAGAAATACCAAAATGACAGGAATAAAGAATCAACTTTATATTTACTCTAAATATCAACAGTCTTGGTTCCCTGATTTAAAATACAGAATAACTAATAGATTTCTAGGAAAATATTTCATCTTTTTGTCTCCAAGAAACACATCTGGTCATCAACAATAAACACTACCATGGAATGAAAATGAGGGAAAAAGTGTTCCAAGCAAATGGAAACAAGCAGGCATAGCCATTCCAATGTCAGACTAAACAGATTTCAACTAAAACTAAACTTTTACTCACCAAATACAAACATAACCAATTTTATTTTAAAAAAAATACTACATGGTGTAAAACCACAGATTGACCACAACACAATGATAGTAGGTGACCTTAGTACCTCACTCTCAACACTAGATAACTCATTTAGACAAAAATTAAATAACATGGAAATGTTGAAGTTAAATGACATCATAAATCAAATGAGCTTAACATGCTAAGGGCCTAAAAGAGTGTGATGTCTATATACAATGGGATATTACTCAGATGTTATGAAATTGTAAGTTGTGAAGTAAATGGATGGAAAAGTAATATATATTATGCATTATATATATTTTATATAGGATATATAGGTGATATATACATATATATATATATATATATATATATATATATATATAAAACCTAAACTCAAAAAGACAAATACTATGTGTTCTCTCATGTGCACCTGCACCATGGGTTTTTTTTTTTAATTTGGAGTTTATGTGGAAGCTGGGTAATTGGAAACTGACCATAGGGGTGGACATGTTAGGAGAGAGTTCACACAAGCTAGTCATTTGGGAAGGGGACTCTCGACTGAGCAAATGCTATCAACAGAGAGACCTGTGGGAAATCCTGTGGGACAGTTTCTTGATTAGTGATGGACATAGGAGAACCCAGCCCACTGTGGGCAATTTCATCTCTGATCTGGTGGTCCTGGGTACTAAGAAAGCAAATTGAGCAAGCCATGGGCAACAAGCCAGAAAACAACGTTCCTCCATGGCCTATATATTAGTTCCAGGGTCCTGCCTTGACCTCCTATGACTGTTATATGGAAGTATGAGATAAAATAAATCTTTTCCTCCCAAAGTTTCTTTCAGTCATTGAGTTTTATCAAAGCAACAGAACCTTATTAGTGCTATGTTTATCATAGCAATAGAAAATGAATTAAGGTAGGTGGTGATGGCATACGTCTTTAATCTCAGAAGAGGCAGAGACAGGTGGATCTCTGTGAATTCAAGGCCAGTTTGTATTATACAAATCCTAATTAGTCTTAATTAAAATCCGGAGTAAGATGTTGGGGTAAAACTGAAGGTCAACAAGACAGAGAAACAAGCTACAGTCATTTCTCAACACTACTGAATCCTCAGGTCAAAATGAGTAGATCCTGTGTTCACAAATCCAAGGACTGAATAGGGGGAGCAGAGCGCAGGCCAAAATGGAAGGGCCGAACTCCTGCCTCTTCCTGCCTTGTGTTCCTTTCTCTCCCAGCCATATCACTTCCTGCTCAACCTTCCTAGTGCTGGGATTAAAGGTGTGTGATTCCCAAGTGCTAGAATTAAAGGCGTCTGCCACTACTGCCTGGCTCTGTTTCTCTTTTAGTCTGGGTTAATCTCATGTAGTCGAGTGTGACCTTGAATTCACAGAGATGGAGTCTAATCTCTGCCTCCTGAGTGCTAGGATTAAAAGCATGCGCCATGCTGCCTGATGTCTAGGACTAACTCTGTCTTCTGATCGTCAGGCAGTCTTTATTTGATGCACAATATATTAACACAAGCTTGGTCTACAAAACGAGTTTCAGGTCATCCAGCCAAAGTCACACAGAAAAACTCTGACTCAAAAAATGAAAGAAGATGAAGAGGAGGAGGAGGAAGAGGAGGAGGAAAAGGAGGACTAGAACAGAGAGGAGATACAAGGGTGGAAAGATTCATACATGGAAGGGGTAGGGAATATGAAAATGGGGAAACTCAGTAAAACTGAAGGGTGTATAAAAAATCTATATGAAAACACATGGTCTGGCAACCAAAATAAAAAATAGAATTATATAATTAGAAATAATATTATAACACAAATAACACCAGATTAACAAGAGGGAATACTCGAAGTTAAAAAAAGATAAGTGAGGAAGGAGGGCAGGAGATAGGGTATAGACTGAAAACACTAATGATATATAAAGAAGCCTTATGGAAATCCAGTAGTTTTTAAGCTAATTAAATAATGTAATATATTTTAAAGAAGTTTAAATGAGTGGACAATGTTTCTGCCAAAAGACAAGAATTGTTAAATGAAAATCTCTATGGTAGGCATATGTTATCTCTCTGTAAGTTATTTGTCAGGGAGGCCCCAGAGGTACCAAAGGAAAGAAAGGTTATCAGCGTTGCTCTTGACTGCTCATCATGACTACATGGCAAGATCTTATTTCTGAAGATGCCATTCATTTGAAGGCAGGACATAGAGAAATCAACCATGATTGACCAGTGTGGTGGGATTGTGTTCTGTTCCATTGTAAATAATTATCCCACCTACTGGTTTAATGAAAATTCTGATTGGCCAAAGGCAGACAGAAAGTGTGGGCAGGGCTACCAGACTAAGAAAACACTAGGAACAGGAAGAATAGAACAAAGATACCACAGAGAGAAACAGTGAGATGCAGAAGAAAGAAGTTGAAATGCTGCTGAGAAAAGGTACCAAGCTGCATGGCTGAACAAGATAAGAATCATGGATTAATTTAAGGGTAAAGAGTTAGCAATTTATATGCCTGGGTCCTAGGTCAATAAGCATAAAATTAATGTAATTGACAGTGTGTTACTGTTGGACTGTGGGTCTGTGAGTCAGAACCTCAGGGCAAGGCCAGAAAGTCTGAACCAGAAATTTAATGTAACAGAACAGAAAATATTGTCCCTGTTAACTAGCTTGGCTAGTGCTAGAAGGTGCTATCTAAACTGCTAGGGAAGAGAAGACATAATTAGTCTCACCAGCACTGGTCCTGGATGTTACAATAGCAATCTACCAGGGGCTGGAGAGATGGCTCAGAGGTTAAGAGCACTGACTGTTCTTCCAGAGGTCCTGAGTTCAATTCCCAGCAACCACATGGTGATTCACAACCATCTATAATGACATCTGCTACTCTCTTTTGTATACTATATAATAAATAAATATTTTTTTAAAAACCCACTGGACCATTTAAAAAAAAAAAACAATAACAATCTACCAGACAAGATGTGACCAATGAGTCAAATGCCTAGTTGGAGCCCCAGGGATGGAGAGATAGATAAGATCTCTGGAATATATTGGGAACATGGGGGAGAGGATAAGGAGAGGTGAGAAGGGAACACAAGGGAATGGGATGGTTAAGTTGAGGGAGGCACTCAGAGTGAGAGGAAAGAAACAGATATCTTGATAGAGGAAGCCATTTGAGGGATTGGGATAAACCTGGTGCTAGGAAAAATCCCAGGAATCCATAAGGATGACCCCAGCTAAGATTCCAAGCAATAGTGCAGAGGGTGACTGAACTGCCCTTCCACATAATCAAATGGATGACCACCCTAATTGTCATCATAGAACCTTCATCCAGCAACTGATGGAAACAGAGGCAGAGATCCACAGCTAAGCACTGGGTTAAGCTCCCTGTCTTGTTGAAGAGGAGACATTATATGAGCAATGGGGTCAAGGTCATGATGAAACTCTCGGAGACAGCATACCTGAGCTACTAGACAGACCCTCTGAAGATGAATGACAGTTGTGTGGCTTGGGCAGATTGTAGGGCCACTGGCACTGAGACCAGGATTTATCCCTAGTGCACAAACTGGCTTTTTAAATTTTTGGATCAAGTGCACTATAGAGGGATACTTGTTTAGCCTCAATATGGGGACGAGGGGGACTTGGTCCTACCTCAACTTGATATGCCTGACTTTATTGCCTCCCAATGGAAGATCTTATTTTTTTCTAAGGAGTAGATGGGATGTGTAGGGGAGAAGCTGAGAGGTGAGTGACAGGAGGCAGGGATAGAGAACTGTGGGTGGTATGTAAAATGAAAAAAACAACTTTTAAATAAAAATGCTAATTAAAAAATAATGAGTGACTGTGAGTGCTCATCTGTGGATGACTCACCTTTACCAGCCCCATCTAAGGTTCAGGGAACATTGTAAAACAATAAGTAGAAAGAATGAAAAAGTTGGCAGATGAGGAAAGTTATGAAATGCTGTCTTCTGTACATAATATGGCTGCTGTACACATCATGCCACAAGACCTGTCATTCCTGCCCAGATCACGATGTGGGATGTCTTTCTGTATGCTGTGAATATCATTCATTAATAAAGAAACTGTTTGGGCCTATGGCAGGTATCTGAGAACTAGGCAGAAAATTGGAGCTCATATAAAGAAAGGGGAAGGAGGGTAGAGTCACACAGAGACACCATCCAGGAACCCAAGAAGCAAGATGTAAAGAAATAAGTAAGCCACAAGCCATGTGGCAAGACAGATTAATAAAAATGTGTATGGCCCAGAGGTTAAGAGCACAGACTGTTCTTCCGGAGGACCTGAGTTCGATTCTTAGTATCCTAAGATGCTAACATGGCAGCTAACAACTGTCTGTAATTGCAAGATCTGACACCCTTACACAGTTATACATACAGGCAAAACACCAATTCACATAAAATTTAAAAAAAAGTTTAAAAAAATGGGTTAAAGGGCATCTAGGTAGTTTCCAGGTTCTTGCTATTACAAATAATGCTGCTATGAACATAGTTGAGTTAATGCCTTTAGAGTGCAAATGCCTCTCATCTGAAGAATGCATTAACAAACTATGGTACATCTATACAATGGAGTACTACTCAGCAGTGAGAAAAAATGATGCCCTAAAATTTGCAGGCAAATGGATGGATTTGGAGAATATCCTCCTGAGTGAGGTCTCACAAACTCAGAAAGATAAACAGGGGATGTATTCACTCATTAGTGGACTTTAAACCAAAAAAAGCAAAGCATGTCCAAGCTGCAAACCACAACCACTGAACAGCTTGAGATCTGAAGCACCTTGGAGCAGTACCTTGGAGCAGCACCTTGGAGCCAATTCCCTCCAGAGGAACACCAGATTCAGTCTTGAGGTGGGGGTGAGGAAACTGGATCTTCCTGGAGTAGGTGTTGAACTAAGCCACCTTGGGACCTTGGGACCTTCTGCCCTTGTTAGGGAGGAGATAAACTGATGGAGAGAAGAGTGAGTGAGTGGGAGGGGCTGGAGGGGGAAGGGAGCCTGAACAAGGAGATACATGGATAAAATAAAATGAAGAAAAAAAAGAAAGAAAAATGTTCCTAAATATTTTCAGTGAGAAAAAAAATGCATTGATTTTATAAGTTAAAAAAAAGGGGTTAAGATGCAAGAGCTAGCTAACAATATGCCTGAGCTGTAAGCCAAGCAAAACATAATTAATATAAGCCTCTGTATGTTTTTATGGGACTGTGGGTACGTGGGTTTGTATTACAGACCAGACAATCCAAAAACCTCTTATTACAAGATCACCCAATCAAAATGCCATGGTACCATTAGTAAGAAGCTTCTCTGATTAAGGCTTAAGAGAGGAAATTGCCTCTAGGTGTAAACATTATAGTTTAGAAGGCAGTTAAACAACAGTGTTGAGTTCCCCCAGGGTCTATGACTTTCCCACCATGGGCTTTTGACAGGGTTCATTTACAGATTCTGAGAAACAGGCCACAAACCCAACCACCAAGAAGTTGGTTACCCTCCTAACAGTCATGCCACTATTACATAAGTGGACACACCTTGGCTAACACTGAATTTGCAATTTTTATTGGAGATAAAGGAACATAATGTCACTGAAGAAATTACTTCTTTAGTGCCATTGAAAGACATGATTAGCTTCTGTACAGCCAAAGACACAGTCAATAGGACAAAATGACAGCCTACAGAATGGAAAAAGATTTTCACCAACCCTACAACTAACAGAGGACTGATCTTTAAAATATATAGAGAACTCAAGAAACTAGAGCCCAAAACCCTATTAAAAATGGGGTTCAGAACTAAAACGAGAATTCTCAGCAGAAGAATTACAAATGGCTGAAAGGCACTTGAAAAATTGCTCAACATCTTTAGCCATCAGAGAAATGCAAATCAAAACAATTTTGAGATACCACTTTATACCTGTCAGATTGGCTAGGATAAAAGACACAGATGACAGCCTATGCTGGAGAGGTTGTAGAGCAAGGTGAACACTCCTCCATTGTTGGTGGGAGTGTAAGCTGGTTCAGCCACCCTGGAATGCAGTATGGTGATTTCTCAGAAAACTGATAATCAATCTCCCCAAGGATCCAGCAATACTACTTCTGGGTATATACCCTAAAGACGCACATTCGCACTCCAAAGGCATTAGCTCAACTATGTTCATAGCAACATTATTCATAATAGCAAGAACCTTGAAACAACCTAGATACCCCTGAGGAATGGGTTAACAAACTGGTACATCTACACAATGGAGTACTACTCAGCAGTGAGAAAAAATGATATCCTAAAATTCACAGGCAAATGGATGGATTTAGAGAATATCCTCCTGAGTGAGGTCTCACAAACTCAGAAAGATAAGCAGGGGATGTACTCACTCAGTAGTGGACTTTAAACAAAAAGCAAAGAACACCCAAATTGCAAACCACAACCACTGAACAGCTTGGGATCTGAAGGGACTTAAGAGAGACATCCAGGGAGTCCCCTACAAAGAGAAAATAGAGAAGATCTCCTTAGCTAATTGGGAGCATAAGAGGTTGCAATCAAAAAGAGGTGGGAACAAATCATGAGAGAAGATGATTGAGTGAGAGGAGCAACAAGGAGGGAGACAAAAGAAAAGAGATGGAGATCTTAGTGGAGGAAGCCAATGTGGGGTTGGAAAAAGACCAGGTGCTAGGGAAAAGACCAAGAGCTCACAGGATGTCCCTGGTTAGATCACCAACCAATAGCAAAGGTGTTGCCTAAACAGGACTTCCCCATAATCAAATGAATAACCACCAGAAGTGCCATCACAGAACTTACATCCAACAATGAATAGAGGTAGAAGCAGGGATACATGACTGAGCACTGGACTGAGTCCCTGGTCCAGCTGATAGTAGGGGAGGAGACTTTATATGAGCAAGGGGATAGGGATATGAGGAAAATTCTCACAGTGATGGATGGCTGGAGCTCTGGGAAGCTCACTGAATCAAGACCCGCCACCTGGGAACCATCAGGAAAAGGAATTAAGCCCTCCAAGGATAGGCAACTATCCACTGGCGTGGGTAATATGTGGAGCCTCAAGGGGACTGTGTTTCTGTGCATGGACTGGCACCTTGGAGCCCATTCCCTCCAGAGGAACACCTAACCTAGTCTGGATATTAGGATGAGAAAATCAGACTTACCTGGAGTGGATGCTGAGCTAATATACCTTGGAAACCTCTTTCCTTTTCTGGGAGGGGATGGGGTGATGGGGAGGAGTCAGGCTGAAGGCTGACCAGGAAGAGTCAGGAGGGGGAAGGGAGTTGGAACAAGGGGATACATAGATTTAAAAAAAAAGAGTTTATTCTATAAAAATAAATAAATAAATAAATAAATATACAAAAAAAGAAAAAGAAAGACACGATTAGTGGCTAATAAGACACAAACTAACAACATATTCGGCAAAAATACATTAAAGTGATTTTCTTTGTCCATTGTCAGTATATCTAGTATTATAACTGAGTAACTGATGCTGCCTCAGCAATGGTAGATAAGAAAGAGCAGATCTTGAAAAAGTAGTAGAAAGTGATACAATTTCCTCCCCAAAGTCGCATTTAATGAGCTGTAATTGTATAGTTAATTTTGAAAAGTGCATGTGTAAAAGCATTAGAAGTAGGCTGGAGCAATGACTCAGTTTGTAAAGTATCTACCTCAGAAATCAAATGTAAGGACCTAATTTGGAAGCACAGCACTCATGTAAAAAGTGGGGCATGGCAGCATCTGCCTGCACTCCTAGTCTTGGTAATGGGAGGAGTAAAGAAAGGTAGACACTTGAAGTTCATTGGTTAGCAGTTGACTAGCTTTCAGGTTCTACTAGAGACAATGTCTCAAAAATAAAGCCGAAAGTGATCACAATACACACACACACACACACACACACACACACACACACACACACACACACACGCATGGGCACACGCACTTTACAAATGAATAATGCCATACAAATCATCATCAAGAGCGAACTTCATTAGGACGAGGCATTCAGTCATCACTGGTTCCTTAAAAGTGTTGATGGTGACGGAGGCAGGAGGGTAGCTGAATAGAAGTCAAATGTCAAAAAAAAAAAAATTACATTTGTGACATGACAAGTCAAAAACAAAGTTTGTATCAGAACCTAATGTTGAAAACAGGCTCATAGGTTAAGTACTTCGGGTGACTCAACCTCTCATTTAATTGAGAAAGACCTTTGTCTTCAAGGTGAAATCCAATTTTATACAGTGTTTCAAAACACCATGTTTCCAAATGAAACAAATTAAGGCTAATAATTTTAATCATTTCAACAACCTGGCTAACCACAGTCCTGCAGAGAACAAAAATTATGTACACTTAGTTTTCTATTTGAAACTGGAATTGAAAGCAGATTCTAAGATTTCTAGGAAAATAATAATTTGGTATGTTTGTGACTCCGTTTTCAGGCAGCAGAAATTGTAACAGCAAGTTCCAGATGGAATGCATAAAAAGGAAACTAGACATGCAACGTGAAGACAAGCTTGATCATGTCTCTTTTTTGACTTCTTGAAGACAAATATCGCTCTTCACAGTTAGATCTCTCTGATGTCATTGCTTTCTGGTTGTACCTGCATTTTATGGACCACTGTTTTTTTTTTTGTTTGTTTGTTTGTTTGTTTAAAAAAAAAAGAAGTGCACAAAAATTAAAATTAGAATCCAAATATTTGGTGACTCAAGCAGAGTCAGAGGAACTTATGTGGACCAGGAAAGGGAAAGCAGGCTTCCTGAGATGGGATCTTTTCCCCAGAAGACACTTTGAGAGAAGGTGAGTGGAGCAAGTATTTAAACAGCCAATGGGAGAAGGGAAGGACTTAGAGGCCGAACCAGGCATTTGGAGGACTTCCCGTCTTAGCCTCTCCTATGCCAGAGTGAAGAAGCTGTTAATGCCCCGTCCTCCCCATGCTCTTCTGCCTTTTCTGGTCATTCGATTCTTTGTGTCTGGAAACAAAGTTGGCAATCCCATAAAAAGCTACCATTAAAGCAAGTATGGAGAAAGTTTAAACTACTTCCATTGTATTTTAGAAATGAATCTCAAAATTCCACTGTCCTCTTTTTACTGTTATATTTTAGAACATTAAAAGAAAATCAATGAAATTTTGTTACTTATGCTTGTGCTTTATCTTCATTTGTGATCAAACTTGAGACTTACTAGTTTTTTTTTTTGTTTTTTTTTTTCTAATGGAGCATAGCTTAGTCAGGACGAAAATGTGAAGACTTTGCTGTTTATCTGTGGTGGTGGCGGTGGCAGTAGTGGTGATGGCGGTGGTGGTGGTGGCGGCGTTGGTGTTTAGAGTGAAAATTATACAGATTCCTCCCCACTCCGCCATCATTAGATTTTGTTTTTGAGTCAAGGTCTTCCTATATAGTCATAGATGTCCTGGAACTCCGTACATAAAAGATGCTGGCCTCAAACTCACAGAGATCCACCTGCCCCTGCCTGCTGAATGCTGGGATTAAAAATGTGCACCACCAAGCTTGGCTTCTCATTAGCTCTTATTACTGTTTGTGCATGTAATATGTGGCCCAAGATAATTCCTCTTTGTTTAACATGACCCAGAGAAAGTTGGACACACAAAGTTTAAGCAAGGAGGCTGAATAGATGGCTTGTCATCTTCTCTCTAGACCAAATATCCCCGCAGCCAACAGCCACACCAGGCTAACATGGTGGGGTTAGCTCTGAGAGCTGTGTGGATGCTGGCAGAATAAGATCCTGTTCCCTTCCTTACATACTGGGCTAGGGAAAACTGCTGCCTTGTCTCACTTCTGTGTTAAGCAGCCAAGGTATCTATGAGCCTGCTCTAAGGGCTGGTCTGGTCTCGAGTCTTCTTGGCATTAGACAAAGCTTTCTCCACATCCTCAGATGAGAAATCATGCCCATCCTAGACCCTGAGTGTTTCCGATTAAAACAATGAGAGAGAGTATGAAGCTTGCCTCAAGAGACTCTCCAAGACATTTCTTTTTGAGACATCAGTCCATGAATTGAAGGAAACTGTGGCAGGGGCTTTCTAAGGCATACCTCAGAGGACCTTTTCAACTTCTCATGATCTGCTTTAGGGTCTGCGCTGCAGTGGCTTGGGCTGCACATCCATGGACTGATAAAGGTCCCTCGAAACCAGAGACTATCTCCATTGTAGTGAGCAGAGTGGGGACTCTGTTCTGAACCTTCCCACGGAGAAGAGCTCTCAGCAAAGTGGTCCAGGGAGTACATTTAAAGGGAGATGGCAGACATTCCCAAGCATCCAAACAGCCAGGCACACTCTTCATTTTTTCCTCCCTAGAAAGGGCTCACAGTGATTGGAGCTCAACATACTTTCCCAGATGGAAAAGTGAATGTTTCTTACAAGATCCACATCCAGAGCTCACATCTAGGAGAGGATGCAGTAGTCACTGATACCTTCCACCCAACATGATAGGACCCAACACCCTAGACATTTATTCACTTGGAGCTCAAAGGCTTCACGTTGTCCACTGAGAGGGGTCTCTGAGGTTTGGGAGAGATGTTATTCCATCCTCTGAGAATGACCACAGCTTAACAGGCTCACTCCATCACCACCCCAGCCCTGATATCCCCCAGGACTCTACCCATGTTCTATCCATGTGCCATGTTTACCTCTCAGGTGCTTTTTGACATCCAGAAGCCCACAGAATGGATGCATTCCCTGGACAGATTCCATGCCTGTCTCCCATCCTGTCCTGGCTGCCTTGTAAATTTTTTGTCAGTCTCTGAGCATATGTAAGAGTAGGCGACAGCCTGCAGGTACAAACCCTGGGCCCTGAGCCCAGCCTCACCAGGAACTTCAGATACAAAGCTGCAAAGAATGATGACAAAGTGGTCTGAGTCACAGTGGGTAGCGGGGCACACATCCGTCAGGAGTGCGGAAATGCCGCCCTGTCAAGGCCCTAGCAGCCCAATGGTGTCTGTGGATCCAAGAAGAAGGTAAGAGTGGTCACTGGAGCAGACTGTCCACGGAGGAAACATGAGTCTGCGCTTTTCCAAACAGATGAGGTGCCCGTGAGCCTGTGGGGATCCCGTGAACGGGGTCTTTGGACAATCAGAAAATCAAGGCATGGGAGGGAGGACTCAGCAGGCCACCTGGCTAGGGAGCAAGCAGTTATCAGAGAGGGGTTTTCAAAGGACAGTGCCCAGCAACCCTGCTCGATTCTCACATCGCTTCTGGGAACTCCAAGCAGCTGTTATCCCTAGGGAAGATCACTCAGCTCCCAGTCCCTGTCACTTGTAGCTGGTCCCCAAGTCCTTGACATCCTGACTCTTGCCATCCCAAACTATGTGCTTTTGTTCCTCTGCCCTCTGGCCCCAGCCTCCGGTAACTCTCAGTTCCTTTACCATTCTATAGTGTAGCTCTAGATCAGTAGTTTTCAACCTGAGGGTCACAATCCCTTAGGATTAGAACAACCTTTTCATAGGGGTCACCTAAGACCATCTATATATCAGATATTTATGTTACAATGTACAACAGTAGCAAAATTACAGTTATAAAGTAGCAACAAAAATGATTTAATGATGTGTGAGAGGGGGTCTTTACAACATTAGGAAGGTTGAGAACCACTGCTCTTGACTGATATTCCTAAACTGCAGAGGCCACCGAGCCCCAATCCTTTCCAAAGATACTGGGCTGCTTTAATCACTATCTGGCTAGCTCACTGTCTCCAGTGAGACCCCACATGGAATCACATCTCCAGGCTTTTCCACACCGTTTCTTCTGCTTACAGGTTTCCCTCTGCCTCCACCCTCTAAGCTAGTCCATGCTGGTCCTGCTTAAATGTCAAGACCTTTGCGGTCCTCCACATGTCCCCATCACCACCTCTGCATCCTTGAGTGGACTTTCCCACACAGACTACACCTCCTTTATACATTTGACTTGTGAGCATCTTGGAAGCTGAGACACTGGGCCCCATCCCATGCTGCCCTGAAGCTGAGATACCCCACCCCACCTCATCCTGACCTGCCCCCTCGTCCTTGGTCCCCTTTGCAGGGGACGGCAGCAGGAAGCTGAGAAGCTGCTCAGTAACTACTAAGTGGAGGAATTAATGAACGGGTCCTAATGGAGAGCTAAAGCCGTGCTGCCCTCTGGGGCCTGACCCACTTTCTCAGCCTATACCAGCTGCTGGGGAGTGGCTGCCCCTCTCCAAGCAGCCTGCTTCTTAGTGAGCCTTTGATTGAGTGGCTCAGCCTGGTGCAGAACTCAGGTGGGGGTGATATGGAAGAGGAGTTCCAGCACCAGCTAAGTGATATCCTGGGTAGGTAAGTCTTCCCATCCTATGTGCCAAACCTCTCACATCTGATCCTGTTACGTCACACTCTTCTGCTCACGGCAAACTAGTTCAGGAGTCATTACACTGTACAAAAGGAATAATGGTGAGAACAATAGGGAATAAATATTTCGGGCTTTGTGGCTCAAATCTTCTCTGTTGGAATGAGCTCTGCTCTGTGGCACTGAAGCAGCCTTAGATGAGATGTACAGGCAAGAGCAAAAGATGGAAGCATGCACCGATATGGCTGGGTTCCTCGTGATCATGCGCTGTAGAAATATGCCCTCCTTGACACCCCCATGGCAGTACAGGATATTTCAATTATCTTGGTTGCCCACCAGAACTTGATGGTGAAATCCTGTAGTTGAAAACACCATATATGCTGGTCACAGGACATGGATAAATCAAGCCAGAGGGGGTCAGTGAAGTGCTCATGCACCAGTAGGACATCTGTATTACTCTACTTCCCAAGGCTCAGAGGCCGCCATGGAAGACACAGTGGAAAGACTGTAAGAGCCAGGGATTAGAAGTCTTTATATGGCAGGGTCACTGAGTTGTGGGTACCTCACAAGACCAACCAATCAACATTCTAGCATAAAGGGGAAAGTGACTTGTGAGCCCCCATCCCAAACTGAGGATCTATGGGCAATGATAGCTTTGAGGAGATGGATAGTCAGTTTTCTTTAACAATGTGGCCCCTAGTAAGTCAACCACAGTTCAGAAGATGGTCCCATGCTCATGAGTACATGGGTAACACAAACTGAACTCGATGAGTCATATATTTTTTTAAAAAGATGAAATTAAGAGGAGTGGGAGATGGAGAGTAAATTTAGGAAGAGTTAAGAAGAAGAATGGGAAGAGAATAAGATCAAATTTTATCGCATAAAAATCTCTAAATATTAATAAAACTATGATGTGTTTTCTAAAAGAAATATTTTCTCCCTTCAACCCATGGCTGCTTTATACTCTCCTCACATCAACCATGAGCTCTAATTTCAACATATAAATCTAAGTCCTGGGATTTGTAGCCCAAAGTTTTTCTGACCCATTTAGGCCCTGAGTTCTAGACAAAACTCTCCCACCTGCAGTTCTGCAGCTGCTTATAAAATAATTACTCAGAGGCTCATATTAATTACAAACTGTTTGGCCTATGGCTCAGGATCATTACCAACTAGCTCTTACAACTTAACCCATTTCTGTTAATCTATGTACTGTCACATGGCTCCATGGCTTTACCTGTATCCCATTACATCTTGCTTTCTGGACAGCAGCCTGCAGCTTCTGCCCCTGACTCCGCCTTCCTTCATCTTTATCTCTGCTTGGATTTCCCACTGGCTTCTAAGCTGCCACAGACCAAAACAGTTCTTTATTAACAAATGGTAATGAAATGTATTCACAGTGTACAGAAAGACATTCCACATCACCTGGGAAGCTAGGCTGTACATGTTTGCCTTCTGGGCCTGAGTCATCTCACTTTATATGACTTTTTTAGAGTTCCAATTATTTCACTTACAAAATCCATTTTTTTCAATTTTGTTCATTTTTTAAACATAAGATATCTTTCATTTAGTCTGATAATTTTATACAAGTAAACAACGTATTTTGATCACACCCACCCCAAACTCTCCACTCCCTGTATCTAGGAACCTCTAACAAGAAGCCCCCTCTCCCCTTCATCCACACCCCTGTGGAGCTCAATTAGTGCTACCCACTGAAATGTTGTCTGATCCTGCTGGCTTGATCTTATGTAAGTCTTGGACACATAGCCATGACTGCAGTAAGTTCCTGAGTGAAATGACCACGTCACATCCAGAAAGAAACATTCCACAGCCCTTCTCAGTCTCTACCTTACATTCTTTATATACCCTATTCCACAACTCCCCAAGCCTTGCTGAGGAGATGTGATATAGATGCCCCATTTAGAGCTGAGTACTCAATAGGCACTTAGTCTCAGCATTTTAACAAGCTATGTTTCTGATTCAACTGCTTATCAATGCAGAGAGAAGCTTCTCTGGCCAAGGATGAAGGCAATCTATGTACAAACACAAAGATTTGGAGGCAGTCTGAAAACACGTTCACTTAGCAAGACAACAGTAATAGGTTCCCCATAGGGGCCTATGGCCTCCTGATCCATGGTCTTTTGACTAGGTTTATAGTACCAGGCATGAATTCTCTTCTATTGAGTGGGCCCAAACCTAATCATAAAGTGATTGGTTATTCCTAGGACATTCACACCATTATTCCACCAGTGAGCAATTCTTGCCTAGAAGATCAATAGTGTAGCATTCAGGCTTTCCCTCTGGGTAATAATGTTAATTGCCTTTTACCCTCAACACACTTCATTTTTTCTTTATAGCTAAATAAGATCTCATTGTGCATATGTACCATGTTTTTATTATTCGTTCATATGCTGGTGGACATTAAGGCATTTCTATTTCCTAGCTGTTGCAAATGGAACAACACAGAGATACATAGGGTACATAGGTACCTCTGTGGTAGGATATAGAATCCTTTGAATAAATGTCCAGGAGTGATAAGATGAATCATACAGTAATTTTATTTCTAGATTTATGAGAAATCTTCACACTGATTTCCATAGTGACTACACTGTAATAGTAAGTTTCTCTGGCCCCGCCTAGCCCTGTGGTCCAAACCTGCCCACCACTGCTTAGCGCCCCCAAAATGACTCAGACACTTACATTAATATCATGCTGATTGACCTATGGCTCAGGCGTATTACTAGCTAGCTCCTACATTTTAACTCAGTCTATTTCCATTAATCTGTTTAGCCATGTGGCTTGGTACCTTTTCTCAGAGCAGCATGGTTCTCTTCTTTCCTCTGCCTCTGCTGATGTCTCTGTCTCACTCTTCCTATTTCCAGAGTTTTCTTAGTCTGGTAGCCCTGCCCATACTTCCTGTCTATCTTCTGGCCAATCAGCATTTTATTAAACTAGTAGGAGGGACAAATCCCACTACACTATGGCAGATTGCACTCCCACCAACAGTAAGTAAGGCTTCCCTCCCTTGTCCCACACTCAGGCCAGCACTAGCTGTCATTTGTTTTCCTGATCTTAGCCATTGTAACTGGGATGAGACAAAAAAATCAAGGCAGTTCTCATTTCCATTTCCCTTATGACTAAGGACAGTGAACACGTTTATAAATATTTCTTAGCCTTTTGTGTTTCCTCCTCTGAGAACGCTTTGTCCAATTCCAGCTCATTTTTAATTGGGTTGTTTGCCTTCTTGCTCTGTAGGGTTTTTTTTTCCCCGGTTCTTTGTATATTCTGTTGGATGTATAGCTGGCAAAGAGGTTCCTGTTCTGTAGGCTGCCTCGTCACTCTAGCAACATTTCTTTTGCTGTCCAGAAGCTTTTTAATTTCATAACTTCCATTTGTCCATTGTTGGTCTTATTCTCTGAGCTACTGGAGTTGTATTCACAATGCCCCTACCTGTGCCTATAAGTTGAATACTTCTTATTTTCCATTTTATCACATTTCAGGGCATCAGGTCTTATGTTGAGGACCTTGATACATTTGGAGTTGAGGTTTGGGCAGAGTGAGAGATAAGAATCTAGCCTCATTCTTCTCTCTGTTGCTATCAAGTTTTCTCAGCATCATTGGTTAAAGATGCTTTCTTCTTCCTAGTACAGCACTGTTCTGTGAGCACATGTGTCCTAGGCTATATAAGAGAGCTAGCTGAGCATGTCCTGTCTACCATCCAGTGAGCATCCTTCACAACTCTGCATGTACTTTGGCTGTAAAGTGAGGTTCCTTGGCCGGAGGTAGTGCCATGTAGACTAGCAAGCAGGCTTCTGGAGGTACTACAATAACGACCATCTAGATCCATTTAAGGCCACTCCACAGAAATGCATTCATGACCAGTGCTGTAAACTAGACCAAGAGTCCATGGCTTGGGATGTCATAGAACATACTACTATTATTTCCATAAATGGACATAGTAACATCAAACTGCCTCCTAAATAATTACCTTTATCCCCATAGACTTGTGCTGTTCTCAGGCATCCTCACAGAAGCTTATGTTGGCAGTAGATGGTGATTAAGAAAAGAGATCCACAACTGGTCAGGGTGCAGAGAATGAGAGGCTATGAGGTGCTCAGCCCTAAATGAGACATCTGTATCACACCCCTTCTTCCTGAGGCTCATGGGGGCATTATGGACTTGAGCGTGGAAAAGCCAGAGACCAGGGAGAACTGGAGTTAAACAGTGTCTTCTGGACATGACAAGGTTGTTACACTCATGAACTCGCAGAAGAACACAAGACCCGAGCAAGTTCACACCAGTTGCCATTCTCTTGTGGATGAAAGAGGCCCATGAAACAACCCCTTGCTGAGGAGCAGTTGGCAGTTGATGACTGCTGATGGGGGAAGAGTTAGTTTTATTTTAAGGGTGTAGCCTTGGTAAACTGCCCATTCTCCAATGCTTAACCTCACACTCATGTACATATAGGCAACACTTTTTGAATCCAGAGGGCTGTAGAGGACAGGAAGTTGGGTGGGTGGGTGGGTGGTATGAAGGGGTAGCTGGGAAGACCTGGAGGTGGTAGCTGTGTGATTGTGGATACCATCAAAATAGATTGTATACATATCTCTCAAATAATAACAAAAATATCTTAAAAGACTTATCCTCATTTTTTCCAGGGCATGTTATATCTCCCCTGGTGGGCCCTCAAACTCCCAGCTGTTAGCTCAGAGGCTGTTTCAAGCCCTGCCCAGGGGTTCCTGGGCATGACAGGGCCTGGGCATGGTGGGAGAGACGTGCTTGCAAGCGGCTGGGCACCCACAGATTGGCCATCTGCTCTTTAGCCTGAGAGCAGCAGCCTCCAGAAGGAGCATAGGAGACTGCCAGGGCTAGGATGAGGACTCATAGGACTGCTGGGCAGGCCAGGGACAAGTCCTGAAATCAGAGCGGGGACACTAGGCACTCTGCCAACGGGCAGCCCAGCGTCCGCTGTCTTCCATTTCAGAAGAGTACAGGAACAAAGCCAGCACAGCTGTGTGCTGCCACCAGGCAAGGACAATGACTGGCATTCTGTCCTGATTGTTTCCACTCTCTCCCTTTCTAAATGTAAAATCCAGAAACATGCCTAATAATATTGAAGTCCTCTGTGTGCCCTGGAGTGGGGCAAAGCCAGCCAGCATTTCCTGCCATCCACCCACTTCTGCTCAGAGGATAAAATGACCTTCTGGAGCAATGTGTACCCAGAACTGCTCAGGAGTTCACCTCCATCAGCTTTTGCAACTCTGGAAGAGGAATGCCAGAGATGAGTTTTCTCTCTGCTATGCTGAAAGGAGCTCTTGGCAGCCGGGTGGAGGCTAAAAGCTTTTCTAGGCCAGAGAAGGCCCACTGTCCACACCAGCTACGGATGGATTGTTTCAGGCTCTGGGTGTCTCCACTGAGCACTGTGATCCTTCTTCTTCCACCCTTTCCACTGGGGTGTGTGGCCCAGGCAGGCCGTGGCTCAGGCATGCACTTCCATAGATGTCTTCATATATCAATGAATCTTCAGGATAAGGGCCACTGTTGCTTTCATCGGTGTCTTGTAAATGTTTGGATGTCATTTTACAACCCTGTGCGGGCACATCCTGTATTGAACAATAGCTGGAAGGGATAGGGTCCCTGTCATTGTCACTTGGTGGTCTTGTAGAGCAATTGGAGTTCCTCTCATGAAAAGTGAGGGGAGCCTAGTGGTTTGAATAAGAAATGTCCCCCACAATCTCCATCATTTGAACACTTGGCCCCAGTTGGCGGTGCTACCTGAGAAGTGTGGTCTTGCTGGAGGAGGTGTGTCATTGGGGATGGGCTTTGAGAGCTTAAGGCTACTTTCTGTTTCTCTCCCTACTTCCTGTTTGAGCGTATTTCAGCTGTCCTCACCATTATAGATGTTTACCTCCTTGGAACCATAAGCTAGAATTTTAGAACTGTTCTTCTATAAGATGTCTTATTTATGGCATTTTTATCCCATCCAGTAGAAATGTAACTACTACAGGGAGAGTTTTAGGTGAGCAGTCCTTTAAGATCACCAGGGTCAACTGGGCATGGTGGCTCACGCCTTTACTCCCAGCACTTATGAGGGAGGCACAGGTAGGCGGATCTCTGTGAGTTTGAGGCCAGTTTGGTCTCCGTGTCTCCCAGTAATTTGGACTTAGAGAAAAGTAGAAACACATTTAAACTGAAATAGGAAGAAGTCCAGCACCTAACAAGGTCAAATTCCAACTCTTGGCATCAGATCAAAGTTACCAACCAGGGGAAGGAGTAAACAATGGCCCCTAAGAAAATGAAACATAAGCTAATACGAAAATTCCTGGAAGTAGCCAGATGACAAGGGGAGCCAGGGGACAGAGAACAGACAGATGCTAAGAAAATAAGGATGGCAAGGAGCATGAAAAGGAACAAATGGAGCCTGTAGATAGAGTTAAATCAAAGTGTTTGGGGACCTGTGAACTGACTAACTTGGTAAGGGTATATCTTAGTCAGCATTCTGTTACTGTGAAGAGACACTATGACCATAGTAACTCATTAAGGAAAGCATTTAATTGGAGCTGGCTTACAGAGGTGTTCCATTATCACCATAGTGGGGAGCATGACAGCACACAGGCAGACACTGTGCTGAAAAGGTAGCTGAGATTTCTACATCTGGATCCACAGGCAGCATGAAGAAAGAACCTCTGGGCCTGGCTTGAGCATTTAAAATTTTAAAGCCCCCAGTGACACACTTCCTCCAATAAGGCCACACCTACCCCAACAAGGCCACACCTCCTAATCCATCCATATAGAGCCACTCCTGGTGACCAAGCATTCACATCTATGAGCCTGTGTGGACCATTCTTATTCCAACCACCACAAGGTGTTTGAGACCAAGCCTGACAAGCTGAGTTCAAGTCCCACATCCTAAAGATCTGTAGCAGGCTTGCATTCCACAAAAGTATGCCTTGTGATCACTAAGAGATAAAGTTAGGCACTAGGACCAGAAGACACTGAGTGTGCTGGACAGTTTTATGTCACAAATTAGATATCTGAAAGAAGAAAAGCCCATTTGAGATGCAATCATAAGATTCAGCTGTGGGGCATTTTCTTAATAAATGATTGATGTGGGATGGCCCACCCTATTGTGGGTGGTTCTATCCCTAGGCTGGTAGGCCTTGATTCTATAAGAAAGTGGGCTGAGCAAGCCTTGAGGAGCAAGCCAGTAAGCAGCACTCCTCCATGGCCTCTGCATCAGCTCCTGCTTCCAGATTCCTGCCCCGTTTGAGTTCCTGCTCTGACTTTCCTCGGTGATGAACAGCAATATGAAAGGATAAGCCAAATAAAATCTTTACTCCCCAACTTGCTTTTAGGTTGTGGTATTTTCTTACAGCAATGGAAACCCAAAGTAAGACACCTGAAAAACACAAAACATCTGGGTGCTAAATGATACACTTCTAAGAAGCCCACAAATCACAGGAGAAAATCACAACAGATTAGAAAATGCTTTCTTGGGGCTAGTGAGGTGGCTCAGGCAAGGCGGTGGTTTGAATAGTCCCCATAGGCTCATGTGTATGAATGCTTGGTCTGAAGTCAGTGGAACTGTTTGGGAAGGATTAGGAGGTGTGTCCTTGTTGAAAAAGGTATGCTACTCAGGATAAGCTTTGGGATTCAAGAGCTCATTCTAGGCCCAGTCTCTCTCTCTCTCTCTCTCTCTCTCTCTCTCTCTCTCTCTCTCTCTCTCTCTCTCTCTCCTCTCTGTCTCCATTTTTCAGATAATATGTAGGTTCTCAGATATTGCTCCAACAGCATGCCTACCTTCTTGCCACCATGCTCCTCATCCTGATGGTTCTGGATTCACCCTCTGTGACTGTGAGCAAGCCCCCAATTAATTGGTTCCTTTCATAAGTTGCCTTGATCATGATTTCTCTTCACAGAAGTAGAACAGTGACTAACACAGGCAGTAAGGGGACCTTCCAGCAAGACTTAACATCTAAATTCCATTCTCAAAACCCACCCAGTGAGAGGAGAAAGCCAGTTCCTCCAACATGTCCTCCAACTTCCACATGTGAGCTTTGGCTTGCACACACGAGCACAAACACTGGACAAATGGAAAGAGGGGAGGCAGCCTGGCCTCGAAGAACAAGACATAAAATCATATCAACCATCCAACCACAGGGTAACAGCACAGGTAATGTGTCCTCTGCAAACATGACCAGCATCCTATGAATGTTCACCTCTCAAAATGACTTTGATGACATTTCAGGTACAAAATTCAAAAGACTGATTATAAAAATGGTTTTAAAAAATATTCAAAGGTTTGGTGGCAGGCACCTTTCATCTAAGCACTCAGGAGGCAGAGCAGGAGGATCTCCGTGAGTTTGAGGCCAGCCTGGTCTCCAAAGAAAGTTTCAGTCCATCCAGAGCCACATAGATCCTGTTTCAGAAACACACACCCAAATCAAAGAAGATCCCAATGTTTTCCAAGAGAACAGAAACAGGCTTATGATACAGTAAGGAGGTCAACCCAGAATGGGAAAATAAAACCTAGTGAAGAGAGATATACTGCAGGAAACACAAACCAAAATGATGATGGTAATATAAAACAAAAACCAGAAACCATCATAGGTCAGATAATAAGTTCAGGGGCTCCAAAGATGGCTCGGAAGTTTCCAGAGGACCCAGGTTCCATTCCCAGCACCAACATGGCAGCTCACATCTGTCTATACTCCAGTTCTAGGGGATGTAACACTGCTTCTGTGGGTACTACACCAATATGGTTCACAGACATGCATGTAGACAAAACACTCACAGACATAAAAGTTTTAAAAATTAATTAAATCTCAAAAAATATTTTAATTTAAAAACAAAAAATGATCAGAAGAAAGCCTCACGAATAAAATGAATCATATCTAAGACAGGATACCAGGCTGTAAAGAGAAAAGAGAGGAGCAGAGAAGGACTGCAGCTTTGAAATTCAGACCCCCACCCAATCCCTGGCCAGGAAAGTCGAGTTCCGGGACCGGGTTCTGTCTGTGGTACATGTCTACTCATACTCCTTAGCAGACAGGAATAGACTTTGCCTGTGAGGGTCTCCTCTAGCAGCTACTAAAACAAGGGAACTTGCACAACCACAATGCCTCCAACTGCATCAGCAGAGAAGGGCTGAGGACTTGAAATTTCAGACCTCTTCCCAGAGCAGAGTCAGAGATTGAGCAGACCCCTTGCTCAGAGGTGACAGGAGACACACAAGCCCTCTTGCCACAACTGACCAGGAGTCACCTAATGGTGAACCACTAAAGCCACGGGCAGACACTAGTGCAAAAATATATATATAATAATAGAAAGAACAACAAGGTAACTTCAGAAGAAAGTGGTGGTTCTACAACTACAAGAACTGAACAGAGCAATGAAGAGGAAGCAGAAGGAAGCAACACCAAAAATAACTTTATGAAGATCATTGAAGCCCTCAAAGAAGATATGAAAAATTCCCTTAAAGAAATAGAAGAAAATACAAACAAAAAATTGGAAGAGATGAACAAATCTTTGAAAGAAAACCAAGAAAAGGTAAACCAAAAAATGAAAGAAACATTCCAGGAACTAAAAACTGAAATAGAAGCAATAAAAACAATATAAAGGGCACAAAATGAGGCAAAGATGGAAATAGAAAACCTGAAGAAAAAAGCTGGAACTACAGATACAAGCATAACCAACAGAATCTAAGAGATGGAAGAGAGAATCTCTGAAGTGGAAGATTCAGTAGTTGAAATAGATATATCAGTCAAAGAAAATACTAAAACCAAATAAGCCATAACACAAAATGTTCAGGAAATCTGGGAAAGACCTAACTTGAGAATAATAGGAATAGAAGAAGGAGAAGAATACCAGCTCAAAGGCATAGATAATGTATTCAAAAATCACAGAAGAAAACTTTCCTAACTTGAAGAAGGAAATGCCTATAAAGATACAAGAAGCTTACAAAACACAAAATAGATATGACCCCAAAAAAACTCAGCGCACCACATAATAATCAAGCCACAAAACATACAAAACAAAGAAAACATTTTAAGAGCTGCAAAAGAAAAGGGCCAACTTATCTATAAAGGCAGACCCATCAGAATAATACCTGACTATTCAATGGAAATGATGAAAGCTAGAACAACTTGGTCAGGAATTATACAGGCGCTAAAATAGCATGGCTGCCAAACTAGAACACTATGCCCTGCAAAATTATCAATCACCATAGATGGACTAAACAAAGTATTTCATGACAAAGTCAGACTGAAACAATACCTATCTACCAATCCAGCACTACAGAGAGCATTAGAGGGAAAATTCCAACCTAAGGACCCCAGATACACCAATGAGACCACAAACAATCAATAATCCCACAGAAGAATACCTCAGAGAAAGAAAATACAAACAAGTTACCACCAAAAATTGTGGTGAAATGCTCTTTGTATGATGTAAATAAAGTAATAGGTTTGGCCTATGTAGAGCACCGTAGAAGTGGGTCAAGAATCAGAGGACAGACAAGTAGAAGGAGGGTGGAGTTAGTCGGTCTCCATCTGACCTCCGAAGAAGAATAATGTAAGGAATCCAGGTGAGCCACGGGCTGGGGCACGTGGCAAGCAGATTAATAGAAATGGATTGATTAAAGATGAAAGAGCTAGCTAGTAATGTGCTTAAGACACAGGCCAAACAGCATGAAATTAATATAAGTGTCTGATTCATTTCTTTGGGGGACAAAAGCCGACGCAGACCAGGTACAACCTCCAGCCCCAAATGGGCCCCAGAAAACTTTTACAACAAAAAATAGCAGTAAATATCAACCAGTGGTCACTAATATTCCATAATATCAATGGACTCAACTCACCTATAAAAAGACACACACTAACAAGATGGATAAAACAACAGAAGCCATCCTTCTGTTGCCTACAAAAAACACACCTCAACCACAAAGACAGACACAGGCTCAGAGTAAAGGGTTAGGAAAATTGTTTCCAAGCAAATGGCCCTAAGAAACAAGCTGGGGTTGCCATCCTACTATCTAACATAGTAGAATTTAAGCTAAAAGCAATTAAAAGGGAACAAATTGGTCATTACTTATTAATCACAGGAAAAATTGGTCAAGAGAGGAGATTTCAATCCTGAATATTAATGCCCCTAATATACGGGCACCTACTTAAGTAAAAGAAACACTGCTAAAGCTCAAATCCCACATCAATTCTCACACCCTAATAGTGGGAGTATTCAATATCCCACTTTCACCCCTGGATAGGTCAACCAGACAGAGACTCAACAGAGAAATAAGGAGTCTAACAAAGGTTATGATGCAAATAGATCTAATAGATATCTACAGAAGCTTCCACCCAAATGCAAAGGAATATATATATATTTCTCAGCTCCTCATGGAACTTTCTCTAAAATTGACTACATAATTGGTCATAAAGCAAATATCAACAGATACAAAAAAATGAAAATAATCCCTTGTATTGTATCAGACCACCAGGGCCTAAAGTTAGAGTTCAAAAACATCAAAAATCACAGAAAGCCTACCAACTCATGGAAACTAAACATTACTCAGCTGAAACACCTCTGGGTCAAGGAAGAAATTAGGAAAGAAATCAAAGTCCTCCTAGAATTTAATGAAAATGAATCCACAACATACTCAAAATTGTGGGACACAATGAAAGCAATCTTAAGAGGAAGATTCATAGTGCTAGATGCCTATATGAAAAACCTAGAGTAATCCCACACTAGAGAACTAACAGCTCAGCTGAAAGCCTTAGAACAATTTGAAGCAAACTCATCTAGAAGGAGTAGACAGCAGTAAATAATCAAACTTAGAGCTGAAATCAATAGAACTGAAACAAAAAGAACAATACAAAGGAATCAATATATCAAAGAGTTGGTTCTTTGAGGAACTCAGCAAGATAGATAAGCCCTTAGCCAAACTAATCAAAAAACAAAGAGAGAGAGTGTACAAATCAACAAAATCAGAAATGAAAAAAGGGATTTAACAACAGACCACCAGGAAATTCACAGAATTATCAGGTCATACTTTGAAAATCTGTATTCCACAAAAGTGGAAAATCTAGAAGAAATGGACAGCTTTCTGGACATGTACACTCTACCAAAATTAAATGAAGAACAGATTAATTACCTAAACAGGCCTATAACCCTTAAGGAAATTGAAGCTGTCATTAAAAGCCTCCCCAAAAATAAAAGCCCAGGTCCAGATGGTTTCAGTTCAGAATTCTACCAGACATTCAAAGAAGAATTACTACTATTACTCCTCAAACTATTTTACACAGTAGAAAGTGAAGGAATATTGCCAAATTCCTTTTATGAGGCCCACAATTACCCTAATACCCAAGCCACTCAAAGACACAACAAAGAAGAATTACAGACCAATTTCCCCCATGAATAGTGATGCTAAAATTCTCAACAAAATTTTGGCAAACCTTATACAACAATACATAAAAAATATCATTCACCATGACCAAGTAGGCTTCATCCCAGAAATGCAGGGTTTGTTTAACATACGAAAAACTGTAAACATTATCCATCATTTAAACAAACTAAAGGAATAAAACCATATGATCATATCCTTAGATGCTGAAAAAGCCTTTGACAAAATCCAACACTTCTTTATGATAAAAGCTCTGGAGGGAGCAGGAATACGGGGACAATATCTCAATATAATAAAGGCAATCTACAAGAAGCCGACAGCCAGCATCAAACTTAATTGAGAAAAACTCAAAGCAATCCCACTAAAATCAGAAACTAGACAAGGATGTCGTCTCTCTCCTTATCTATTCAATATAGGTCTTGAAGTCTTAGTTAAAGCAAAAAGAGAATGAAAGGAGATTAGGGGGATACAAACTGGAAAAGAAGAAGTGAAACTGTCTCTATTTGCAGATGATATGATTGTATACATAAGTGACCCACAAAATTCTTCCAAGGAACTTCTATGTCTGATAAACACCTTCAGCAATGTAGCAGGATAGAAGATTAACTCAAAGAAATCAGTAGCCCTCCTATACACTGAAGATAAAAGGGCTGAAAAAGAAATAAGGGAAACATCACCCTTCTTAATAGCTGCAAATAGTATTAAATACCTTGTAGTAACTATAACCAAAGAAGTAACAGACCTACTTGACAAAAATTTTAAATCACTAAAGAAAGAAATTGAAGAGGATATCAAAAAATGGAAAGCACTCTCATGTTCCTGGATAGGTAGGATCAACATATTAAAAATGGCAATTATACCAAAAGCAATCTACAAAATCAATGCATTGCCCATCAAAATCCCAACACAATATTTTTCAGACCATGAAAGAACAATACTCAATTTCATTTGGAATATCAGGAAAGCCAGGATTGCCAAAACAATTTTACTCAACAAAAGAACCTCAGGAGGCATCACCATCCCTGACTTCAAGTTATACTATAGAGCTACAGTAATAAAAACAGCCTGGTACTAGCATAAAACAGACTTGTGGATTAATGGAACAGAATTAATGAGCCAGACATTAACCCAAAAACCTATGAACACCTGATCTTCGACAAAGAGGCCCAAAATATTCAATGGAAAAAAGATAGTATATTTAACAAATGGTGTTGGCATAGCTGAATGGTAGTGTGTAGAAAAATACAAATAGATTCAAGCCTGTCACCCTGCACAAAACTCAAATCCAAGTGGATCAAAGACCTCAACATAAACCCAGCCACTTTGAACTTCAGAGAAAAGAAAGTGGGAAATACACTTCCACGAATTGGCACAGGCGTCCACTTCCTACATATAACACCAGTAGCACTGACACTAAGATCAACAACCAATAAGTGGGATCTCCTGAAGCTGAGAAGCTTCTGTAAAGCCAAAGACACTGTCAATAGGACTAAATGACAACTTACAGAATGAGAAAAAGATTTTCACTAACCCTACATGTGATAGAGGATTGATCTCTAAGATATATAAAGAACTCAAGAATCTAGAGCCCAAAACCTTGAATAACCCAATCAAAAAATGGGGTTCAGAACTAAAAAGGGAATTCTCAGCAGGCATATTATGAATGGCTGAAATGCACTTGAAGAAATTCTCTTCATCTTTAGCCATCAGAGAAATGCAAATCAAAACAACTTTGAGATACCACCTGACACCTGTCAGATTGGCTAAGATAAAACACACAGATGACAGCCTATGCTGGACAGGTTGTAGAACAAGGGAAACACTCCTCCATTGTTGGTGGGAGTGTAAGCATGTTCAGCCACTCTGGAATGCAGTATGGTGGTTTCTCAGAAAACTGGGAATCAATCTCTCCAAGGACCCAGCAATAAAGAGGCACAGTCACACTCCAATGACATTAGCTCATCTATGTTCATAGCAGCATTATTAGTAATACCAAGAACCTGGAAACAGCCTAGATGCTCCTCAACTGAAGAATGGATTAAGAAACTGTGGTACATTCACACAATGGAGTACTACTCAGCAACTGGAAAAAATGATATCTTAAAATTTGCAGGCAAATGGATGGATTTGGAGAATATCCTCCTGAGCGAGGTATCACAAACCCAGGAAGATAAACAGGGAATGTACTCACTCATTAGTGGATTCTAACAAAAAAGCAAATGCAAAGCATGTCCAATCTGCACACCACAACCCCTGAACAGCTTGGGATCTGAAACACTTTGGACTGGCACCTTGGATCCCATTCTCTCTAAGGGGACACCTGACTCAGTCTTGATGTTAGGGTGAGGAAACTGGATATGCCAGCAGTGGATGCTGAACTAAGCCATATCGGGACTTTGGAACCTCCTGCCCTGGTTGGGGAGGAGATGGAGAGATGTGGAGAAGAGAGAGTGACTGGAGGGGGTGAGAGGGTGAAGGTAGCTTGAACCAGGATATAAAATGTGACTTTATTCATAACAAAAAAAAAAAGAGAGCGAGAAAAGAGAGGAACTGGATCATTTAGTTGTGGTCTGAGACAATTTTTAATTATTTTACATCTCAACTGCAGTTTCCCCTTTCTCCACCTATTGCTTCCCCCACCTTTCCTCTGCCCCCTCAATCCATTTCTCTCTTTCTGTTCAGAAGGGGGCAGGCCTCCCATGGGTATCAACAAAGCAAGGCATATCAAGTTGCAGTAAGACTAAGCACCTCCCCTTGTATTAAGGTTGGGCAAGTCAATCCAGTATGAGAAATGGGTCCCCAAAAGCCAGCCAAAGCATTAGGGACAACCCCTACTGCTATTATTAGGTGTCTCACAAGTAGACCAAGCTATACAACAGTCACAGATAGGTAGAGGGTCTAGGTCAGTCCCATGCAGGCTCCCTGGTTGTTGGTTCAAACTCTGTGAGTTCCTATGAGCCAGGTTAGCCATTTCTCTGGGTTTTCTTGCGATATCCTTGACCCCTCTGGCTCCTACGATTCTTTCTTTCTTTAGCAGGATTTCCTAAGCTCAGCCTAATGTTTGGCTGTGGGTATCTACATCTGTTTCCATCAGTTACAGCTCTCTGATGGCATTTGGAGTAGTTACCAAGCTGATCATAGGAGATGGCCAGTTCAGGCTACATGTCTACTATTTCTAAGAGTCTTAGCTGGAGTCATCCGTATAGATTCATGGGAGTTTTCCATGCATCAGATTTCCATCTGACCCTGGAATGCACACCTTCCCAGTTATCTCTTTTATTATTCTCCTCCCTCCACCCACCCTCCAACCCGATCCCTGAAGTTCCCATCCCACCTACCCCCAGTCTACCCACGAGATCTCTTCTATTTCCCCTTTGAAGAGAGAGTCATGTGTCCCCATTGGGCTCTCCTTGTTACCCAGCCTCTCTGGAGCTGTGTATTTTAGCCTAGTTATCCTTTACTTTATAGCTAACATCCACTTATGAGTGAGTAATTACCATGTTTGTCTTTTTGAGTCTGAGTTATCTCGCTAAAGATGATTTTTTTTCTAGTTCCATCATTTACCTGCAAATTTCATAATTTCATTGTTTTTAAGAAGCTAAGTAATATTTTATCGTATACATGTGCCACATTTTCTTTACCCAGTCTTCACTTGAGGGGCATCTATATTGTTTCAAGATCCTAGTTATAATGAATAAAGCTGTTATAACATAGCTAAGCATCCTTTGGGCATACACCCAACAGAGGTATAGCTGGGTCTTGAGGTATATTGATTCCCAATTTTTTGAGAAACTGCCATATTGATTTTTGAAGTGGCTGAACAAGTTTGCATGGCAGTAGTAATAGAAGAATGTTCCCTTTGCTCCCCATATTTTTCGGCATAGGCTGTCCTTTGCAGTTTTGATCTTATTATTCTGACAGGTGTAAAATAGAATCTCAGAGCCATTTTGATTTACATTTTTTGATGACCAAGAATGTTGAACATTTCTTTAAATGTTTTGCTGCCATTTGAGATTCTTCTATAGAGAATTCTCTGTTTTGGTTTGTAGCCCATTTTGAATTGAATTATTTCAGTTTTTATGTCTAGTTTCTTGAGCTCTTTATATGTTTTGAGGATCAGCTCTCTGTCAGATGTGGGGTTGGTGAAGATCTTTTTCCATTCTGTAGACTGCTATTTTGTCTTATTGATAGTATCCTTTGCCTTACAGAAACTTTTTAGTTTCATGAGGTCTCAAATATTCATTGCAAAGACAAAAATTTTTAACATATAAACAAAACATGCAGAAACCCTGAGACTTCCTGAAAAGTCAAAGTCTGTGTAGTATGAGCACATAAAAAGATGCATTTCAAACAAAGTGCATACAACATATTTTTAATAAAATCAAAGAGGAAAATTTCCCTAATCTAGAAAACTAGAAGCCCATCTAGATACTGGATGTACACAGAACACCAAATAGATAAGACCAGAAAAGAAACTCTTCATGCTGTATTATAATTAAAACACTAAGTATACAGAAAAACAATAAAAAAATATATTGAAAACATCAAAAGAGAAAAGCCAAGTTACATACAATGGTGAAACAATCAGAATAACTGCTGACTTTTCAACCTAAACCATGAAAACAAGAGGGGATTGAACTGATGTCTTTCCAATTCCAAAAGACCAGATCTGCCCACTCAGTCTAACATATATAGGAAAACTCTCCATCATAATCTATAGCACAGCAAAAGAAAAACTTTCCATCATAAAGTCAAGCTAAAGAAATCCATGACTACCAAGCTTGCCTTACAGAGGATACTGGAAGAGATATTTCAGTCTGAAGAGAAAGATAAACACCCACAAGGGGTTACATGAGGGAAAAATAAATGATGGCAAGTCACAATTAAGCAAAGAAAAAGACTGAGAAAGCCCCAAATAATACAAAATCAACAAAATTACAAAGAGCAATAAACTGTCTTAGTCAGTGTTAATGTTGCTATGAAAAGACACCATGACCATGGCAACTCTTATAAAGGAAAACATTTAGTTGTCGCTGGCTTACAGGTTCAGAGGTTTAGTCCATTACTGCCATGAGGAGAAGTATGATGGCATGCCAGTAGGCACGGTGCTGAAAAAGGAGCTGACAGGTCTATATTTAAATCAGCAGGTAGCAGAGAGACAGAGACAGTGGGTCTGGCTTGAGCATTTTAGACCTCAAATCCCACATCCAATAACATACTTCCTCCAACAAGGCCACACCTCCAATAATGCCACTCCTTATGAGTCTATTTTGGCCATCTTGATATGTTTAGAAAATAATGAAGACATACTTTAAAAATTTGTATTCCAACTGCAAAAATCTAAAAGAAACAAATAAATTTCTAGATGCTTATGACTACCAAAGTTGGACCAAGATGAAGTAAATAATTTACATAGATCTATAACAACCAATTATACGGAAGCAGTGATTTAACATATTGCAACTAAAATGAGCCAAGACCCGGGTCAGCATGGTGTAGAATTCTACCAGGCCTTCAAAGAAGAGCCAACACCAATACTACCCAAATTATTCTGTAAAAAAACAAACAAAAAAAAAACGAAGAAAATAAATCTTTATTAAGCCAAAATTCCCCTGATAACAAACCAGATAATGATCTAACAATAAAGGAATCACAGGGCCAATTTCCCCGGTGATCCTAGACAATAAACTCTGAAACTTGCAGAAGATCAGGGAGTGCACCTCAGGATATATAGGCTTAGGCAGCTAGAACTCCAGTTGCCCAGGAAATGAGGCCAATAATCCAATAACTGTCAGGTGGAACCTTGTGAAATTAAAAAGCTTCTGTGTCTGTGTGGAGACTGTTAAACAAGTGAAGAGGCCAGAGATGGGGGAGGAAAAGTTCTTTCCAGACAGAGGATCAGTGTCCAGAATATACAAGGGACTCAAAAACCTAAACACCAAGTAATCAAGGCACCCGGTTAAAATGTGGGCTACAGAGAACAGGGAGTCTCAGAAGAGGAAATACAAATGGCTAAGAGATAGTCTCTAAAGTGGTCACATCCTTAGCCACCAGAGAAATGCACATTAAAACTACCTCGAGATTTCATCTCACCCCAGTCAAAATGGCCAAGACTAAGAAAACATAAGATAATAGATGCTGTGAAAATGTGAAACCCTAATACACTATTGGTGGAAATGAAAATCAACGTGGTGGTTTCTTAGAGAGCTAGGGCTAAATCAGCCATATGACCCAGCTATATCAGCACTCTTGGACATTTACCCAATACCTTACTCTTGAGGTGTATACTCATCCTTGTTCACAGCTGCTTTGTTTACAACAGCTAAAACATGGAATCCCACGAGATGCCCACCAACTGATGAATGGTACCTATACACAATGGAACTTTATTCTCCTATGAAAAAAAATGAAATTATGAATTTTTTAGGTAAATGGATGGAGATAGAAAACATTACATTAAATATGGTAATTCAGATCCAGTAAGACAAATGGCACATGATCTCACACATCTGTGGAGCTCAGCATTAAATATCTAGGCTTGTACGTTTAATACGGAGTGTCTATGAGATACAGGAAGCTTGAAAGGGAGTATTGGTGAAGAGTAGAGAAGAAGATCTTAAGTGGGGAGGGAGGATGGTAGAACATAGGTGATATAAAGAGGAAAGAAAGGAACAAGTTAAAGTGGGGGGAGGGAGGGAAGAGGTCTGCGGAGCAAGGGAGGGGAGGATGGAGAGGTGCTTAACACCAAGGATGTTAAAGAAAGTCTATATTTTATTTTATAAGCTTTACAGGTAGATGCATGGATGGATGGATGGATGGATGGATGAATACTAATATTTTTTAAAAGTCTAGTTGGAGTTGCCCTATACAAGTGGTTGTAGTCCTGCCAGAAGATGCCAAGCAAAGAGCCCAATGCTGGGTATGAAATACCGTGCCTCAAGTTATTGATCAGAGTTATTTTGAAGACCCCTAAAAAGCCATTGAGTCAATTGCCATTTCTCATGGTTGCCCACCAAAACTTGGTGGTAATATCCTGTTGCTGAAGAGACTACAAGACATGAAGAAGACAAGTTGCTACTGACAACGGGGTACCCCCTACTGGATCACTTTCACAGTTCTAGAGGATGCTATCCAGGCTACAGGGTAGGGGTGGCATCATCAGATGTGAACACAGTGAACTACAATAATGGCCAGTGTGGCAAGATACAACCATGGGTACAATAATGGCACAAATGTTATGTGGGTAACCAACTGCCTTCTGGTTTGATTTAAAGCCTGCTCCGTGCCTGCTACTGTGAATCTGCTCAATAGCCCATTATTGGGGAGTTTAGTTCCCAGGATGAACTGCTGCTATTATTCCACCTAATGGACACAGTATCAAATCATACCCTGAATTTGTATCTGTATGCCCTGTGGCTACATGAAACTAAGTCTCAACCTCCCTACACCCCATCCAAATTAAAAAAAAGAAAAAGAAAAAATCCTAAATAAGTAGATTAAAAAAAAAAAGTTGCAGTAAGAGCAAAAGTCAGTGAAATAGAACACTCAAAACAACCGGAAAATCAGTTAAATCAAAAGTTGGTTCTTTAAGGGGCAAGAAGTTGAGAGTATAGTTCAACAGCAAAATGATTGACAGGATTTTAGAGCCCTGGGCTCAATTCCCAGCACCACGGTGGCAGAGGCAGGAGGAGTAGGGGTGAGTGGGAGAGACTACAAGGGAAGGAGGAGAAGGAGAAAGAGAAGGGAGGAGAGGCCACCAATAAAACTGACTGTGTCATTGCTGATGGGGAGGGAAGAGGGGAGGGAGGGAGAGGAGGAGGAAGGAGGGTGAAAGGGGGGAGGGGGATGAACTACCAGTACTGGGAAGAGCTGGGACTCTGTGGATCCTGCAGATGTGGAAAGATAAGAAGCGAATATTTTAAACAACCTTAGGTGAACCAGAAAAAAACATGAAGAAATTCATAGCCAACCCACATTCATTAAAGAAATGGCATTTTTAGTCTTAAGATGTCTACAAAAACATTTCCAGAGGCTATCAATTTGAAAGGAAGTAAGGGGGGTGGAGGAAGGGAAGGGAAGGGGGAAGTGATGTAATTATATTTTAATTAAAAACTTCTTCTTAAAAGAACTGCAAAACTCCTCAAGCCCTGAGGCAGCAAACTGCAAGATATGAGAGAAAAAAGAAATTTCCAGATCCGGATGACTTTTCTGGCAAAACTACCCAAGTCTTAATGAAGACATGGGAGTTATTCTATTGGAACGCTTTCAAAAACTAGAAAGGAAGGAAATTTTTCAACTGGTTTTTTGAGGCCAACGTTATCTCAGTACCAAAGCTAGACAGCAACATTACAGACAAGGCTACAGAACATATTAAGAAAATATTTGCATATTAGGGGCCAAGGTGACGGATAGATAAGTCAGTGGAGTGCTTGCTTTAGATGTACATTTGATCCCCTGCACCCTTGTAATCCTAGAGCTCGGGTGGTGGAGGCAGGTGGATCCCTGATAATTGCCCACCAACCAGCTTAGACAAATGGATGAGTCTCAGGGCCCACCCAGTGAGAGGCCTGATCTCAGAGGACAAGGTGGACAGTTTCTGAGGAACAACACCCAAGACTTCCCGATTTCCCGACTTCCCTCTGGCCTCCTGCATGAACACACACACACACACACACACACACACACACACACACACACACACACACGTACTACACGCACACACTTATTTGCATATATACAAATGTTTTCAAACTGAATGCAATAGAATACAAAAAGATTGACATCAATCAATCACGATGAAGGAGATTATCTTGGCAATACAAGGATGGTTTAACATCTGAAAATTTATGGAATCCAACATGTTAGCAAACTAAACAGAGATTGTCTTGATAGATACAAAGTAATTTTTTTAAGAAAGTTCACAGTTCATTCCTAAAGATTCAGTAAGGCTCCAAAATGGCATTTGTAGCCTTTCCCTGGCTAGTTTTTTGTCAACTTGACACAAACTAGTATCATTTTAGAAGAAGGAAACTGTCAAGTAAACATCTCCATCAGATTGGCCTGTAGGGTAATACTGTCGGGTATTTTCCTGGTTAAGGATTGATATGAGAGAGTCCAGGCCACTGTGTGCAGTACCATCCCTGGACAGGGGGCGGGGTGTTCCTGGGCTGTATTAGAAGCAAACAGAGCAAGCCAGGGGAAGCAGGCTGGTAGGCAGCATTCATTCACTCCTCTATGGCCTCTGCTTCAGTTCCTGCCTCCAGGTTTCCGCCTTAAGTTCCTGCTCTGATTCCTTCAATGATGGACTGTAAGCTGTAAGACTACCCTCCCCAGACTGCTTTTGATCCTGGTCTTTATCAGGACAGCTGTCTGCAGTGGGTTACAGTTAACCAAGGCCTTAAAGCCTGTTCCTAGCAAGGATGGAGACTCCCACCTCTTCTCCAAGGATAGGGCAGGAAAGCAAGGATGTGAAATAACTCATGAATTGCCAAGTAGAAATTAAGCTGCCCTTACATGTAGATGACATGCCATTGTGACAGAGTGACTATGGTTTGTACCCATGTTGGAATAGCATTGCCATGACAGTTGGAAGGAAAGGCCTTGAAAGCAGCTTTATGTTGAGAGGTTGGTGCTGGTTGGGGATAGAAACCCAAGCCTTGTACTTCCCAGGTAACTCCTTTACCACTGAGCTACACCACCAGTCCAGCCCTTTCTTGAGGACTTGACTGATTCCGTAGGATTGAGCTATTGCTTAGGGGATGGGATGAGTTACTAGAATAAAGGGGGCCTTCCTCTTCTCCTTTTTACTATTCACTGCTACCCTAAGTCAAGGCCATGTGAGAGCCTGGCCAGCACCCTGCTACCTAGAAATCTCCAAAACCATGAACCAAATAAATTCCTTTCTTTATCCATTACCTGGACTAATCTTATTGTTGCAGCAACAGAAAGCAGACTAAGACAGTCACCTACATAAATGTTGCTAAGGGCTTTACAAAAAGACCCTGCTACAACAGCGAGACTGTAAGACAGGAATTAGACTAATCAGCAGAAACTATATCAGCAGCAACTGCCTAGAAACGCTGTCTTGTTTTTTCTCTTTTCTTTTTCTTCTTTTTTAATTAATCAAATCTATTTCTGACCACAGTTTTCTCCTCTACTTCTCCTACTGCCCTATCCACTACTCCTCTGTTTCCGTTCAGAATGGGGCAGGCAAAGCATGGCATGTTAAGTTGAAGAAGATCCAAGCTTCTCCCCTTGAACTGTGGATGGTATAAGGCAATCCAGCATGAGGAATAGGTTCCCCAAAGCCAGCCATAGCATTAGGAACAAGAGGCCTGCTCCCATTTCCAGGAGTCCCTCAAGTAGACTAGGCTATGCACTGTCACACATATGCAGAGGGCCTAGGTAAGTCCAATGCAAGCTCACTAGCTGTCCATCCAGACTGTGAGTTCCTATGAGCCCAGGTACTTCTTTCTGAGGGTTCCCTTGTGATGACCTTGACTCCCTTAGCTTGCACAGTCTTTCCTCCCTCTCCTTAACAGGATTCCCCAAGCTTGGCCCAGTGCTTAGCTGTGGATTTCTGATCTATTTCTACAGCAGCTAGATGAAGGCTCTCTGATGACAGTTTGGGTAGCCAACATGCCAAGAGCTGACAAGGACATGGAACAACTAGAGCTCTCAAGATCTGCTGGTGGGAAAGTAAGATGCTTCTAGCATTTGCAAACAGCATGGCAGTTTCTGAACATAGCACCTACTGTGCGATCCAGCTCTACTCCAAGATTCTTACCCAATGGAAATCAAAGAACTGTGCCTGCATATAGTGATTTGTGCATGATAATCATAGTTCCATATAGACTGTGTTTCCAGTAGCCAAAGTAGACCTGGAAAAGGCCAGGTGTCCATTTATAGATGAATAAATACATGTTAGAAACAATAGCATATTCAATGGAATACTATTCACTGCTTAAAAAGAATACGCTATTGAGACACATGCTTGGGTGAAACTCAGGCTCATGTTCTTCTGCACACACACACCACCACCACCACAAAAAGAGCACATGGATTATGACTCCTCTTACAGAAGAATCAAAAACACGCAAGGTAATCTGTAATAATGGAGGCAGATCAGTAATATTGCTAGGGCGGAGGGGGATTTACTACAAGCACCAGAAAATACTTGCAATTGACGGAAATCCACATTCTCTTGATTGTGGTGATGGTTTCTCAGCATCTGCATATGTCAAAACTTATCATGTTACACTGTAACTATGAGCTGTGTACTTCACGCCTCAATAAAGCTGTAATGAGCACAGAGAAAAAAAAGACTTCCAATGGGTTCACAATGAGCCACTGTCTTCCAGCCTTGCCATAGATGCAGCCTCCTAGACACATTGGAATTCAAGAGGGCTATCACAGTCTTGGTTCTCTATCATCATAACAGATAGCTCTGTGGAGAAGTAGGCTCAATGCTACCAACTGAAAGGCGAGGAGGCACAGCATGCAGTCAGTGTGTGTGCACTGTTAAGGAGCTCTGTGTGTGTGTGTGTGTTTGCACGCGTGCATGTGGTATATATGTGTAGATATTCTTGTGCACATGTGTGTGGGTATTTAAACATGTACAAAAGGCCAGGGGTTGATTTGAATGTCTCCATCAATCACTTTCACTTTTTTGAGACAGAATCTCTCACTGAACCTGGAGCTCTTAGATTCCGATAGACTGGCTGGCCAGAGAGTCTAAGAGATCTACCCATCTCTATCTCCCTGATTCTGGGATTAACAGGTATGCACCACTGGCCCCAACCTATTCTTTCTGTAGGGGATCCAAACTCATGTCCTTATTCATGCTTGGGGGGCAAGCACTTTCCCACTAGAATTTTCTTTCTAACCTCTTTATTTACTTAAGTTGGGATTGATCCAAGAAATTCCATTTGTATTCTAACCATTTTCTTGACACCCATGAAACCCTAAAGCCATGACCCACCCCAGGGCAAGAATGAGCCAGTTGATCTCAGAATTTAGGCCAGGCCTGGCAAACTCTAAGATCAGGCTCCCATGTCCCTTGAAATGCATGACCAGCCAGAGAAAGGCAAGAATGAGGATGCCAAGGAGAGGCAGGAATCCAAGAGGATCTAGGGCCCTGGAAGACCAATTCTTGAGAGGGGGTGGAGTGCAGGGCTGAACTGGAACAAGCAGATCTCCATGCCAAGGCAGGCTTCCTCCCAGGAATGCCCACTGGATGCTGGTGGAAGTTTAGCAGAGGTTGCTATGGTTGGTTGCCTATGCTGTGCTAAGGTTGCCTTCATAGCTGAATGCTTGGTCTCCTCTGGGGCTGGAACCCTCACCACTTGCAGACAGACTCTTTGCCTCAAGTCATCAAAAGTTCTTTATTCTAAGCCCAAGGTGACCAACTTAGCCTTCCTCTTCCTTTTTGTCTTTTCTCTTTTCAAAACTGTCCCATTTTTAAAGAAACAGTCTCATGCTCTAGGAATCTGGGCAAACTGCCCACCTTACCTGTGTTATCCACTTTCCTCCAAGCTCTGGCCTCACACAGAGTGGTGAAGGTGGGGCACCTATTTGTGTTATCAACTCCAGATCAAGCTGCCCCAAGGTAAACATGCCCTCGGCCCCTCCTGCTGGGGACAGCCTTGGCCCTTGGCACCCTGTTTTGGGCCTATTGAATCCAGTAGCTATTACAGAGCTTAGGCATGGGAAATCAGACCACTGGTTCCCATCTCAGTGCCCCTTTGAAGGTAGGCTCAGGGGCTATGGGTGTCTCCCTGAGCCATGTGCCTGGGACCTCTTCTAGGGAGCTCCTATTGGGCTCTTTCTCCTGATGTGTGAACCTGGGAAGGAAGCCATCACTCTGCTCGGGGGTCACTAGAATAGTGCCCACAGAGAGTCACTGAGGCTGGGAATAACCCTGCCAACCTGCAGGCACCAGAGAAGGCTGGTGACTGAACTCTTCCTACCTGCTCAACCAAGGCTTTTTCCTGCCTTCTCCCATCCAGTCCCATTGGAGTAGGCCAGTCCTGTCCCCAGCACAACTCCAGAACTCCTAGGGCTGACAGGCTAGATCTCTCACAGGCACGCATACTGGCTGGGACACACAAAACCGGCAGAAATCATTTTCCTGCCCAGTGGAGTGAAGAAAATTGGTGGCCGCCTCAGAGCTCCTATTTTCAACAAGGGCAGTCTGCTCATGTCCTGGCGGCTGTGGCCCTGCTGCCCCCTTGCGTCCCGGTGGGGAGTCCATGCCTGGCACACTGGCTCTGCCCAGCATTGGAGTCTCCTGGCAGCATGACCCTGACCTAAGACTGCAGCTTCTTCTTGAAGGGTGAATCTTGCCCAGGCCCTATCAACTCACTGTCTTCTGAACAATATGGAAAAGTTCACAGACAAAGGTGGACGCTCAAATCAGCAGTGAGAGAAGGACTCTCACAGAGAACAAAAGCATGGCCAAGCTCTCCCAAGGCCCAGGCCACAGCTCTGACCAGTGCCCATGGCGGGGACTCAGGTTATTAAGGCCTTGACTAGCAATCCTGGGTAGAAATGGAGAACAGAGACATTAAGAAGGCAACAGAACCAGGAGCGGTCACATTCTTGCTGGGAGAAGAGTGTATGAAGGTATTGGAAGCTGGAGTGAAAACAAGCATCTCCTAACACCAGAAGTTGGGGATCAGGTCAGAGCTAAAGCCAGATAGCCCCACCCTACCATTCCATGGGCCACTGGTGCTTTCTCCATTGGAATGTTGCCTTTTCTGTGAGCAGGATACAGTAAGCATGCCTATGGGTGGATGAGGTTGGAGGGGCAGCCTAGAAGTACTATGAAACAGAAAAGCTTTGTGAGCCTGGAGTGCCTGAGGTGGGCTGCCCTGGGAACTAGGCTCCTCACTGTAGATTTGGGGAGATGGTAGGAACTTGTCTGCCAGACTCACAGTGTAGCAAAAGGTCCAACCCTGTGACAGTCTCAGGTTTGTAGAGACACAGTGGTGACCGGTCAGGGAGGGGGAGGCAGGGCTATGAAAGAACAGAGGTCTTACTGAGACAAATGTTTCCTGAGGGAGCCTCCTGTAGCTGTCCAAACCCAGCAAGGACACTGCTGAGGGAGCAGCCCCCACCCCGTTTCTTAGCTGGTACAAGGATAAGGGACAGGTATGGTACCCGAGGGTCCAGACATCTAGGAAGATGATAGGGTTCCAAGGACAGCGCTCTTCAAGCACATATTGCTCTCTACTGTGTCACCCAGCAGAGGCTACATGGGGACAGAAGCTGAGGAAAAGTCTCTGCCACACAGGGCAGTGTTCCTCCAGCCTTAGCTACCTTCGGCCTTTCCTCCCACCCCAGCTGAAGGCAGGCCTCCTCCAGGAAGCCTGCTTGGTTGCTGTGCTCTGCTGCCATGAACACAAAAGCCCTGGGCTCTGCAACCAACTGTTGGGGTACTTCAAGTGGCACCCTGAGGCTTTCTGCCCCTTGAGGAGATTCCTGTGGAAGGTCAGGTATGGATGGGAAGCATTAGGCCAGACTGAACCATGTGCTCAAATCCTCCATCAGCTTTCTCCTTGCTAATGGCCTTTGGAAAGATATAACCACTACGCTTCAGCTGTACCATCTGCAAAGGGGACTGGTACCACTTTCCACAATAAGCATGGTGGGGAAAGAGACCCACAGCCAGTGCCAGCTGCCTCCGTACCATGGCTGGAAGAGGGAGGGGGTCTGACGAGGGCCGGGTGGGGTAAGACCTTGGGAATAACTCCAGAGCAGGGCTGGTTGAAGCCTTCCCAGGCAAGCCTGGCCTGAGTCTGCAGGCTTCCTGAGTAAGGCAGGCAGGAGCCACTAGCCCCTCCCCCTTCTCCCCAGCCATCTGTGCCTTGGCAGCAGAGGAGGCAGGGCAGAGAAGAACTTTCTGGCTTCATCTGGGCAGGACCCATCTCTAGGGAAAGGTTATAGCTCAGGGCAGGAAATGCAGACAGAGTCCTGTTCCATGGACTGCATCTGTGTTCTGTTTTCCCTTCAGGCCTTTGGGGGGGGGGCTGGGGGTAGGACCCTAAGGGCTGGCCGTTCCACCTCTGTAGAGACCTGAGTGAAATCAGGACCTCAGGGATCAGGAGTAGTGATCCATGATACCTCTCTACTCAGGATGGGGCATCTCAGGTTCCCAGAGCAAAGGACATGTCTATAGTGAGTGAAGTCAGGGGTTAGCCTGAGCTGGCCATCGTGGGCTGTAGCTGTCTTCTTGTACCTGTTCCACCTGTGGTTTATGTCCCTAGGGTCAGGAAGGGCATCCTGAGACTCACCTGCACCCCTCCCCCTTCTGCATTTGTTACCCAAGAATGTCTCTGGTACCTATGGGGAAATAAGGAGGACAGTGCTCAACTTCTCCCTCCTTGGCTGCCTGTTCCTGCTAGAGACACAACTTTATTGCCTTCTCTCTTTGCCATCAGCACCTTTTATCTGCAGTCACAGTGCCTAAACGCACCAGCTACTCCCCTAATTAAAAGAGAAAGAAGAAGCTGCAACGTACACAGCACACAAGACCCGTGACAGCATGGATATACTAGCTGCCTCTGGACTGTACATTTAAAGGTGATTAAAATGGTAACTTTTGACATGCATATTTTATCACTGTACAAAATCAACACACAAGCCGTATTCACTGGCAGAACCCTCTTATCTTCCTTGTGTTTGGAAACCATTAACACGCATGCACCATTGAGCCCACAGGCCCTGAGGAAGGTCAAAGGCAGTCTCTGTTATCTTGCTGTCTCACCCCAGATCCTTCCTGCCCCATGTGTCCTGCATTCATATACTGGCTGCTGCTGGACTGGAGACATACCTCAGGGAGACGTATACTGGCCTCCTCCCATGCTCCAGTCTGGTGGGGCCTTCAGACCCACTATGGCAGAGTGTTTCAACCAGAGCCAGGATCCAGCAAGTCCTGAGCACTACTAGGGACAAGGAAAGGGATGCTCTACCCCAGCCAGTGGCCCTGCTGAAGTCACTCTCCTTTTCTGATTACTTGTTGGAAAGAAGAAAGAGCCCCCTCAAAATAAATAAATAAATAAACAGATTTACAGGTCAGGTTAGGAAAGGGGCGGAAGGCTAACAGTTTAAGGAGTCACTGACTGGGATGGGATGGGGGCCAGGCACTGGCATAAGCTTGGAGAGCAGGCCACACCCCTGGAAGGCACTTTACTCAACTATAAACTGTAAGCTACCCAAGGGTAGCCACTTGTCTCTTGCTGCCAAGTTAGTTCCATGGGGACCTGAGTGGGGCTAGTTGGTATACAGCAGGTGCCTACTAAATGTTGACCCCCCTCCAGCAGGTTGACCTAGACAGTGCCTGGGACACTGGGCCTTGCGCCCTGCACTTCTCCATTCATGCCCGCCGCCATTCATGCGTGCGGGACTCATTCACCCCACGCGCCGCCATTCCGCGCCCTGTGCGCCCCGCGCCCAACACGTGCGCCCAGCCCGGCGCGGCGCGGGGAAGCGCCGGAGCAGCCGCGGCTGCGCGGGGCCGGGGCTGGCGGGGAGCCGGGCCGGGGGCGGGGGGCGGGCGCTCCCTGCGGGAAGCGGGGCGCTGGGGAGCCCCGGCCGCGGGCTCGGGCGCGCACAGCCGGGGCCATGTGGACGGGCAGCCGGCGGCCGGGCCGGCTTCGCCGGGCGGTGAGTACCCAAGAGCCGGGCAAGCGGTGCGGGGCGGGGCGGCGGGCACCACGCCGGGGCGGTCCCTGCGCGCGCCCGCGGCGGCCCTGGGTGGCGCTGGGGCCCGGGGCCCTCGCGCGGGGCGGGGCGGCTGGGCCTCCGCGGCTGCTATGCGCGTGCGGCCTGAGGACTTGCGGAAGGCGGGTGCGGGGGGACCCGGTTGAGCCCACCCCGCTCGGAAAGGGGGGGCGGCCGCAGAGAGGCCGCAGAGCCGGAAGGAGACTGGACAGGGGCTGGTTCCCGTGCGTGGGCCGCAAGCCTCGGGCACCTTCATCTCAGCCGGCCTTAGCAGGCCTCCAGCAGCCCTCCCATTGACAGGAGAGGAAACTGAGGCTGGGGAGGCAGGGGCTCGGCTAGGGCCGCTCTGCAGCCTCTGACCTGCTCACAGAGCCCCAGCACATTGGCTGGAAATTTCTGCCCCTAGTATTTCCGTTTCCTGCCTGCTTTAGAGGTGTTTCCTTCCTCGTGTGTGCCCACTCCATCAGAGCAAGGTTCCTTTGGGGCAGGAGCTGTGTGGGTGACATGCCAGAATCTCGAGTGAGCAGGAGGGGAGCCAGGAAGGTCCCCTGGAGCAAGGGCTGCTTGTAGGAGAAGTGAGCCATGCAGGTGTGCATCCCTGATGGCCAGGGGTGGCCCACCAGTGCAGTCCCTGTTATAGCACCTTTGGCACAGTTAGGGTATCGTCTCCGAGGACTGCTGTATCTGGAGGTCCCCGTATTCTGGGCCCCGGAGACCTTTGAATAGTCTCTTAAGTTCTTTGGGCTTCAGTTCCTCTACGGGCCACAAGAAAGTGGTCCTTGCAACTCACAAATCCAGGCTTTGTGAAGTTTTCTAAGAGGAAGCCCCCTTTCCAGTGTGGTGTGTCTGGGCAGCCCACTAGGGCAAGTGGCCGTTGGGGGCGGCTCTGCCTGGCATCTGTGACAAGCAGGGCGGGGAGGCAGCAGCAGGGCCTGGCACACTCCTGCAAACCCTTAATTTTCCGGCATCTCACTATAATCAGGGCGGCTCTGAAAAGTGAGCAGTGGCAGATGCAGGCAGAGTCTGGGGAGGGGCTGCTGCACCGCAGCAAGGACCCTCCCAAATTACTGGCTCACGTGTGTACATCCCTGTGGCCTGTTCTGTGTGTCAAAGCCCGGAACTGCTGGAACCCAGGAAGGAAAGTGGGGGGACAGGCAGGGCTACGTGAGGCCATGTCCTGTAAGAGCTTCCCACAGGCTAAAGGTTGGATGACAGAGAGCAGAACTGATTCCGAAGCAGTCTGGATGGGGACTTGAACACCTGGTTGGCCTGCAGTGCCTGCCGTCTATAGATGCTGGTGGTGTATTGGGTACCTGCGTCATCAGCACCCTTCCTACAGCAGCACCTCGAAGAATGAATGAGTGGATGAACAAGTGAATGGGAGGGAGTGAAGCAGTCTGTCAATCCATGGCTTGGAGACCGTCCTCAGGAATTCCCACAGCTCCCGAGAGAAGGCCAATAGGCTGAGTTGGAGGAGGTGAAGTTAGAGGTGCGGTAGAGGAACCACGTTTGCAGGGAGGAGTGAGAAGACATGAGCCTAAGGACCGGGAAAAGCTTCTTGATGAAATGTGGCAGTCAAAAGTCAGGGGAGGCTTTACGTCCAGCACAGGTCTGGTGTTCAGAGCACCCAGACTCACTGTGTCAGTCCACAGTTGCCCCAGGCTCCCTTTTCCATTCCCATCCTGCCTTAGAGCAGTCATGGGACTCGTGGAAAGCCCTGGACAGAGCCTGAAGCTGTGGGTTCCAGTCTCTGTTCTGCCAGTGGCTTTCTGTGTGACACAATCAAAGGCCTCATCAGACCTCTATAGAGACCAGTACCAAAAGCCAAGCACCCGACAGCCTGAAGAGTGGCCCAGGGCAGGCCTCAGCATGTGGCTGGTGGCTGCAGCTGGACAGCGCTGTCCCTGCTGAGTCAGTCATAGGAATATGGACAGATGAGTGAATGAGTTAGGACATCATCTTGCATAGTTTCCTTGGACACACACTGTCACTTAGGTAAACTGGCCTTCAGGAGTTCACAGTCTAGTGAGAGATGTGGTCTCTAGCCAATGTATGCCTCACTAGTTGAGCCTAGAGGCCAGGATGGTGCCTCTAAGGGCATTCTGTGCAAAAGAGCAGCAGCTACTCGCCCTAAGGCTGAGTTAAAGGGCTACAGTCTCGTCTCTTGTAGTGTACAGGCTCTGAACCAAGTTGGGAGATGGGGTAGGTAGTCAAGTGAAGAGATCCTAAGTCATGCCACTGATGGTGCATTCTGGGATGGAATGGAGGTGAGATAGGACTGGGGAACGTGATAGGGATGGGGGGTGCCGATGTATTGATGGGAGCTATTTGTAGAGTTGTAGAGAGACAATGCAGAGAAAGCTGGAGAGGTGGGTGATGGGAGGAAAGCCTGGTGGTTGTAAGAGGTGAAAAGAGGGTGGGTGGAAGCAGACAGAAGAGTCCAGAGAGAGCACCCATTGGGGAGAAGGGAGATATTGATGACTGGAGACCTGATTGCAAGGCAGATGGATGAATGGATGGCTGTGTATATACCAGGGGATATATGGGTGAAGAGCTGGGAGAATGCAAAGGCAGCATCAGAATGTATGATTGTAGACATGGGAGAATGGGTATGAAAATAGATGGAGAGTAGGACCTTGAATGCTTGTGATGTGATGGTACAGTCAGATGGACAGAGGCTTTCAAGAAGAGCAGTGATGGTGGATAACGTGAACCTAAGCGTGGAAGGGTGGCTCTGTGCACAATTGTGCCCCCGTCAACCCATGATGACAAGTCAGGGAATGGTGCACGGTTGAGCAGGTGGCCGGGAGATTGAGGCGAGAGACTGTGAGTGATGGATAGATAAGTGCCTGTCAGCGGGTGGCTGGAGCGGAGCTGAAAGGGTGGGTGAACAGTTATGGGACCTGTGGGTGGAAGGCAGTTGATACAGTGAATGGTGGAACATTAGGCCATGACCTCGGGCTGCTGCAGCCGTCAGCTCACTTGCTCCTCTGCCCCAGAGAAAGACAACTGAGCACGAAGGAGGATTAGCCCCTCATACTAACTTCCTCATGGCTTTCAAGATGGGGAGAATCCCAGCTTGGTGGCCACTGAGATTATTTTACCAAGGAGTATGCCCATCTGTGAAAGAATTTAGGGAACCACATAGCAGCCATGATGCCCCATCCAAAGATGAGCAGCCAGCCTGACAGTCCCACAGGGTTTTCTCTCCTGGAGGAGGAGAGGTAGGAAGGCCTGGGGGACCTGAACTCCTCTCTTTCCTGGAGAATGAGAGATGACAGAATTCTGCATGGACATATATCACAAGCAGATATGAAGTGCCGGGGACTAAGATAGCCAAGAGCTGTGGCTCTCTTGGAGGGGTCTCGGGTTATCAGTAGGGAGCTGAGTGTCCCAGATGGACTGTTCAGAGTTCCCTCTGTGAAGGGGATCATAGTACAGATTTGAAGCTTGAAGAGGAATGCAGGAATGAGGCTGGGCTCTCCTTGGTGCTTGCTCCATATGTAGTCTATGGTGGTCCATGTGTGGGTGTGCTCTCTGTAGCATTTGCTCTGTACCTGGTCTATGGTGGTCCATGTGAGGCTGTGGTCTCTGTAGCATTTGCTCTGTACCTGGTCTGTGGTGGTCCATGTGAGGCTGTGCTCTCTGTAGCATTTGCTCTGTACCTGGTCTATGGTGGTCCATGTGTGGGTGTGCTCTCTGTAGCATTTGCTCTGTACCTGGTCTATGGTGGCCCATGTGTGGGTGTGCTCTCTGTAGCATTTGCTCTGTACCTGGTCTATGGTGGTCCATGTGAGGCTGTGGTCTCTGTAGCATTTGCTCTGTACCTGGTCTGTGGTGGTCCATGTGAGGGTGTGCTCTCTGTATCATTTGCTCTGTACCTGGTCTATGGTGGTCCATGTGAGGCTGTGGTCTCCGTAGCATTAGCTCTGTACCTGGTCTATGGTGGGTCTTGGGAGGCTGTGGTCTCTGTAACACTTGTTCTGTACCTGGAATATAGTGGTCCATGTGAGGGTGGGGTCCCTGTAGCATTTACTCTGTATCTGTACCTGTTCTGTGGTGGGTCATGTGAGGCTATGTCTATGTATCATTTGCTCTGTACCTGGTCTATGGTGGTCCATGTGTGGGTGTGGTCTTTGTAGCATTTGCTCTGTACCTGGTCTGTGGTGGGTCATGTGAGGCTATGTCTATGTATCATTTGCTCTGTACCTGGTCTGTGGTGGTCCATGTGAGGGTATAGTCTCTGTATCATTAGCTCTTTACCTAGTCTATGGTGGGTCATGTGAGGCTGTGCTCTCTGTAACATTTGTTCTGTACCTGGTATACAGTGGTTCGTGTGTGGGTGTGGTCTTTGTAGCATTTGCTCTGTATCTGTTCTGTGGTGGTCCATGTATGGGTGTGGTCTCTGTATCGTTTGCTCTGTACCTGGTCTGTGGTAGGCCATGTGTATTTCTCTATCACCCTGCTCATTCCAGTTCTTTCTCTAGATACAAAGTGACTGTCCCTAGCTTGGAGAGTTGTGAGAACAAGGTAACTTTGGTTTCCAGGATTTACCACCTGCCTGTAGGTGGAGCTCCAGGAGTGGCAGGCAGTACCTATCCCTTCTTCCTGTTCCCAGGGTCATTTACAGGCTACTTCAGATTAAAAAAAAAAAAAAGACAGGGTACCCTGTGCCACTACAGGAGAGAATAGACTTGCCCTGCAAACCACCAGTGGGATAGTGGTTTTGTGCATGCAGTTCAGGGACAGGGAGCCCCTCCTGAGATGGCAATCCAGACTACCAAGAGACCAGCAGGCACAGGTCGCCAGTTGTGATGGTCAGCATCATCCTCAGAGCTGAGAGCCAGTGGGTTGTTATGACAACAGAAAGTCAACTGGAACTCAGGAATAGGCTCAAAGGACCTGCTGGCCAGGACTCTAGGGCCCTCCAGGGATCACACATGCTAGTGCCACAGAAAAATGAGAGCCCCAGCTAGTGAGCTCCAAGTCCACTTGGGACCCCTGTCCACCACACTACCTACTGCCCTGTTCACCCTGTCATCCTGGTACAGTTAGATGAAGTGGGACCTAAGATTCATGGACCATTGTTCTAGCAGGAAATAAGGTAGGGGATGGAGGGATGCTGAGAATACAGGGAAAGCTGTTGGGGGTTGTAGCAGGGTTCTTCCAGAGACTGGAGATTCCTCGAGAGGTCTTCCTCCAAATTCCAGCCCACAGCAGGTTCCCATAGGGTTGGGATGACACTTGTGAGCTAGCATCTGAACCTGTAGATCTTTCATTTGGCCCACCTATTCATTGACATTCCATTCATCCATTCCCCTACATACTCCTCCATTTATCCATCTACCCATTCATGTATTCATCCATTCATCAGTCCACCCACTCCCCACATACCCATCTATCTTTCTACCTACTAATCCATCATCCACCTACAAATTCATCTATCCATCTAATCACTCCTTTACACACCCATCCACCTACCCATCCATCCACCTGTCTACCCATCCATCCATCCATCCATCCATCCATTCCTTTACACATCCATCCACTCACCCATTTATTCATTTACCTAGTCATTCATTAGTTTATTAATCCACCCCCTACCCACCCATCCATCCATCTTCTCACCCATTTATCCATCCATCTATCCATCCATCCATTCACCCATTTATGCAGTCATCCATCCACCTATCCATCCATTCATCTCTTCACCTATCCATCCACTCACCTATGTAACCACAGCCTCCTTGTTAAGCCTGTGCTATGTGCCAGGTGTAGTGCAGAAAGCTGGCATTCAAGTGAGAGACTAAGTGGATGAGTGCTGGGGGCCCTATCATGAGAAAGGCAGTGGGTATGGGACAGAGTGCAGCTGGCATATGTGATCTAATTGTGGGGACAGCAGGAGACAAACTATTGGATTGGACCTCCAAAGGTTAGTCAGGAGTTAGATGGTGAGGATATTGAGGGGCAAAGACAGTAGTTGCAAAGGCCCCTGGGCCACATAGAGTGTGAGATACTCAAGACATTCCTCTGGAGGCAACAGAGGGAAGGCTCTGGGTCTTCACATCTGCAGGCTATGTGGACACATGACACTGTTAACTATGATGGAGATTTACAAAGCCGGTGCTGCCACATACAGGAGGCAGTTGATCACAGGAGTCCAAGTGAGACTTGGTGGCACCTGGGTCCAGAAAAGTAATGATGGAGAGATGATGGGGAGGTGATCAAGGTAGAGCAGAGCTGGATGTAGTTTGCCCACATTGGACAGCTGAGCCCTCCGTGGCACATGCTGAGTCCTGCAGTCATTTGACAGACTATTATGGGTTTCAAAAAGGTATCTAGCAGCACCCAGAAGGCTAGGACCCTGGGGCTTGCCCTGCAGCATCTCAGTGGGATTCCAGGTACACAGTGTGGACAGGCAGTGCCGAGGTAGTAGTGGAGGCTGCCAGCTGGCTGAGGGCCTGGACCTGCCACCAGCTTTAGTTTCCTTTGAAGCTCAGGGGTGGCACAGTTACACAGCTTTCCTCCCTCATGGCACTACCTCTGTGGCTGCACCTGGGCCAGTACTTGGTCCCTGCTCCAGTCTTGGCAACCACCACCACCCACCTCATCCCAGTGTATCTCAATTGTATGTAGCTGCTAGCAACCAAGACTGGAAATAAGTACAACTTAAGCAGCACAGTCTTTCTCCGGCTAAAGGGAGAACATGGTGTGGGGGGGGAGCGCTACTGTGAGAATTTAGTGGTCCGCAAAGACGCAGTTTGCTTTGTCTTTACGTTCCGTTCCCCTTGTCTTTGCCTTTGCTGCAAGCATGCTTCATGGTGGCTTCCTCAGCTCCAACTACAGAATGTGACTTCAGGCTCCCACAGAGGACAGAAAAGCTGTCTGGTCTGTGTTAAAGCGCTCCCTGACTGATGCACCCAGTGTTTTTATATCTCCCTGGCTGCAAGGGAGCCTGGGAAGTGTGAGATTTTAGTTGGCTTTCTTGTATCTCAGATGAAAATGCAGGTTCTTTTGTGGGGACAGGGTATATAGGTACATGTGAAGTCCAGAGGTTGATACTGGTTGCATTCTTTAGTGCTCTCTACCTTATTTTCTAAGACAAACTTTCTTCACTGGACCTGGAGCTCACCAGTTCAGCTAAACTGGCCCTCAGGGATCCTCCAGCCTCCATCCATCCAGTGCTGGAGTAACAAGATGTGCACTGTCACCTCCCACTTTTGTGTGAGTTCTTAGGATCTGAACATGGGTCCTGACGTTTGCATTTTATCCACTGAGCCATCTCCCAGGCCCAAGGTGCCAGCTCTTGGTCAGGAAGAGTAGAGGCATGATGGGCACCAGATTTATCATGGGGTCCTGTTGTTGCAGTCATGTTTTCCCTGTGCCTGCCTATACTGAGTGGAGGCTGTGACAATTGTCTGTCCTGCTGTGTCCTGTACCTAGCTCCAGCCATGGCAGTCCCTGTCTAGCTACCAGACAGAGCTGAGGACATGACCTTCTCTCTCTGGCACCAAGCCCCAAAGCTTCCATTTAGTGACAGTCAATTTTGGGGGTGGGACTACCAGCTGGCATTGGATCAATGGGTAGGAGAGCATTGGCTGGTTATTGTGGTCTGACCCAGGAGGGCATGAGGGCTCAGCCTGTGGGCACAGATGAAGGAAAGCATGACACTGGACCGCCTGAGAAGGATGCTTACAGGGGCCAGCTCCCAGGCCACAAGTCCTGACCCTGCTAGCCCTGGATGGGTAGATCCCAGCTCCCTCCTGCCATCCAGGGCAGAAGTCCACATGAGGGAGATACACAGCCACAAGCAGAGCCTGAGCACAGGCCCAGAGAGTACTGTTTCCCATCCCAACTGGAAAGCAGGCCACTGCCAGGCCAGGGCACTGAGGTCTCCTGGCTCCCCTTCCCCAGCAGAACCCCCTAGCTCAGGCTGCGAGGTTGCTGCAGGATCCCTTGCCCGCTTGGGCCGCCGGCGGGAGGCCAGGCTGCCTTTCTCCAAGTTCCTGGATGAGGTCACTGTGCGTGTGCTAGATCCAGTGATCCTGGAGGGCTTCAGGGGTGTTCAAGGCCACAGCCAGGAGCCCTCTCCAGGTGAGCACAATGCGGACCCGGCCCAGGAATCCAAGGCCACAGCCTCAGAGGAAAAGGACCAGGCTCAGAACTCCTGGCATTCCTTGGAGGCCACAGGTACCAGGGACCTTGTCATGGGCAGCAGCAAGCAGGAAGAGCCACCTGGTTCCCCCAGCATGTACCAGGTGAGTGTCCATTCTACCCCCAGACCCCAGCATGAGCATGAGTCTGCTGCCTACAGATCCTGTCTGAGCCTCTCATCATACTGTTTTATATGATTGTATCAGAGACCATAAGCACCCAAAGAATGAGTCACTAAGATGAAAGAGAATGTTCTGGCTTCAGAGCAGCAAACTGGGTGGGGTCTGGGCTTGGAGTAAACAATCCTAGTAACAATATTAACATCATTGCTGGGTCAACAGAGAGCCTTCCTGGTTCACCACAGTCTGGAGACTTGTAAAGATGCCCTTGTACTGAGGGCTGAGCTCATTCTATAGTTCTGATCCTGTCTCAACTGACTCAGTTAGCAAAGGACTACAGCTACCAGGATAGTTAGTGGTCCAGGGAGAGCTCCATATGCCTATTGGCTCATCCTGCTCTAAGCTCCTGACTGGAATGTCTCATTCTATATTCCTTAGTGTGCAGGGAAGGACACTGTGGAACCCAACTACAGTGAACCTCCTCCAGTCCTGCCCTCATGTCCTTCAGAGCCAGCCCTGGGATGGGGACATAGAGTTCTGCTTCTCAGAAGTCCCCCAAACCTCCCCCAGGGTCTACTAGGTCCAGTTGCCTGCTGTGTGACTAGATGGTGGCTCTTCCTGCCTTCCTGGGCCTCAGTTTCCACAGCAGTGCATGTTTGCACTTTTCCCATGAGGTACTACTAATCATCTGGGGTCCCCACTGTCGGCAGCTCTGGGCTCTATATTACCCCCCCCTCCTCTCAACTCCCAGGAGACACCCAGGCTTCTGGAAGGCTCTTTCCCAAGGCTCTAGTTAGAAGCTTGCAGTTAAGAGTCTCGCAGACTTGCTAGGCCAGGGGTACATGGTAGGATAGGACCAGCCTGAAAAGCCATCTGTGAGAGCCAATGCCTGGCCTTTAGCAGCTCCTCTGGGGAAGGAGTGGATGACTAGCATGTGGTGCTGAGTTTTAGTTCTGCCTCTGTCCTGCCTGGATGAGTGGCCCCAGGTAAATGAATAAGAAATTAATGTGGAAGGTCCCAGGAAACTACAGCTGCCGCAGACTTGGGACTGAGGCTCACTCATACCCCTCACTGTGAGTGACTTAAAAGTCAGCTTTTCTTTTCTGAGAATCAAAGTGTCAAAAGAAATGAAGTGGCAGAGCCAATGACATGGTAGGGTAGGATTATGACAGTATGCTTGATGTTGTCTGACCTTAAGCAAGTGGTTGCCCATGGGTTTGGAAAGAGCCTTCCTCATGGGGCCCCAGGTGCCTCCAAAGGGCCGCTGCTTTCTTTATGCTCCCTGTCTCCTACCGTGTGGGAATGTGGGACGTAGTTGCTAGATCTTCCAAATTTTTTAGTAGAAGCCAAAAATATGGATTTTAAAATGTAAACTCTTCCAATTTTTAAATGCTGGCTCAAACATTTAAAAAGAGACAGAGAGAGAGAGAACGAAAGAACCCTCAAACAGGCCAAATACAACATGCTAGCAGGCCAGATTTAGCCTAGGAGGCCAGTTTGCAGGCACAGACCTGGGTAATGAAAGTAATGGAGTTGGAGGGGTATCCCTGTGAGCCCCACAGAGCCCCAAAAATCCCCAGGAGACAGAGGATGGCTTACCCTCTTCTTGGGACAGTGCCAAAGCAGGCTAACTTGCCAGGCAGCCTTGGATGGGCATTCTCGGTGCCCCCATCAGCTGAGGTTGCCATGGGGACCCCATAGCACAGACAAAGCCCTGGGGGTTACCCAGGGATGCTAGATCCTGTCTTTAACTCTCTTATGATCCAGACATAACATTAAGATGACCCCGGCCTCTTCCTAGAGACTTCCATGAGCCTGTAGGTGCCACCCTGACTCCTGTGACCTCTGTTGGCTGCACTGACTAGTATGGGGCTGCTAATTGCCACCTCTGGTCTGGCCACTTCCAGATCTATATTTCCAGACCCTGTTCCCCAACTCCAGGTTCCCATGTCTCCTTTGATACCTCCACTGACTGTGCAGGCAACTTCAGACCCTCTAGACTGCAGTCTCATTCTCTTCCCCTCACTCCATAGCCAGTCTGTGTCCAGGAGCCTTTCCAGCTCTACCTGATCCCCACCTAGCCTGAAACAGGAGCTTCTGCTAGACTCCTGGGGTACTGAGTGTTCCCAGCTGGGGTAGACACTGCCCTTTCCCAATAGTGAGTCTCAGCACCCAATCCATGTTTGTTGAACGAATGCAGGAATGCCAGAAGCAAAGATCCCTTGGGAGACGTTTTCCCCAAATAGGATGACTCTCTGGAGCAGGCACCCTTTGCAGCCCAGTACTCTGGACAGCCCCTTTCACAGGGCTACCTGTTACTCAAAGCATCTCCCGAGGGCTTTCCATTCTTCCTTCTTCCTAAGAAGCACAGACAGGGAGAGAGCCTTGCTAATTAGGGGGTTCCTCCACTGCAGTCAGTGAGGGGTAGACTCTGCCCCTCTTCCGCATGCATAGGCTCTTTTCTCAGCTCCTGACAACATGAAAGGGAAAGAGAAATATCCAAGGAAAGAGAGATTAGGATGAACCTAGGTCTGGGGGTGAGTCCAGAGCCCAGGCTTGATGTAGACCCTCCTCCAGCCTGACTTGCTCTTTTCAAGTCGTTTTAGTATGTGCCGTAGATATTTGTGGAGCAAATACTGTAAAGATACTCCATGCCTTCGATGAGCAGAGCTGTTCTCTGGGTGCTCAGGGGCCCCAGGCCTCCAGCTGGCAGAGGCAGGCTTCAGGAAGGACCAAGGAGGATCTGTGGAAGATGAGACTCTGACAACAGGACTGGATTACAAAAGCACCTTCGTTCACAGGCTGTCCCTTAGCTATGTATTGGGATGCCACCTTGCTGTGGCCACAGTGACATGGCAACCGCTGCTGAGGGTTCTGTGCTGCCTGAGTAGCCAGAGAAGGCATCAGCTGCACAGAGGTCTGGGCATAGCATCCTAGAAGTACAAAGGTCCTGGAAACTGAGTGGCCAGGTAGCCTGTGTGGGATGGGTAGGATCTCTGCTAGGCAGGAGTGAGTGTTCCTACCCTCACCAAGGTACAGCCACCTACCTCCTCAAAGGAGGACTCACGTATGCAAGCCATCATGCCTAGGTAACACAGGGAGGCACTAATGGGACCTTGTCGTTTTGCATTTGTCTCATGAGGATTTTACAGGAAATAAAGACACGGGCAGGAAGAAGATGGCCCACCCTGGTCAGAAGGAGCCCTGCTGGGAGTCAGGGTACTGCCGTGGGCCCTGAAGGAGGTGGCAAGTACGAGGGAGAGAGAGCGAGAGAGAGGGAGAGGGAGAGAGAGAGAGAGAGAGGGAGAGGGAGGGAGGGGGAGAGAGAGAGGGAGAGAGAGGGAGAGAGAGAGAGGGAGAGAGAGAGAGAGAAAGGGAGAGGGAGGGAGAGAGAGAGA
>PVIH01008907.1:0-29509 GCA_004025045.1 Sigmodon hispidus | reverse complement strand
TGACGATGAGCACAAGACTTGAAAGATACAGTCCCAGGGCCCCCAGTTCCCTGAAACTCCATGTCTAGTGGCCCTTCCTCCACCAAATCAGGCCGCTCTGGATGCCACTGGCAAAGACATGGTCTTCTATCTGGCTGGAACTAAACCCCGTACCTCATCCTCATGTAGAGCTGCTTGCAGAGACGGACTGTTAAAGGCCAGAGCCGTGATGACCCACCGGTCCTTGGTCAGAGAAGGATCAAAGCCAGGAACCAGAATCAGACACAGCTAAGGAGAGGGCAAAGCTGCATTCTCATTGTGCCTTGCCCCGCCCAGGCCCCCCCCCAGCCACAAAGCTACCCACCACCTCCCTTGCCTTTTTCCCAGTCCCTTGGGAGGTAGGGGGTTCCCAGACCAGTCTTTTAGAAGAGCTGAAATAGTCAATGTAAATAATTAATGCTAGCTTTTTAAAATTAAATTTTAATACATTCTTATTAATTCCAGACAAATGCCCCGGCAGGTCATTCACTGTGAGTGATTGAGGAGGCCAAAGACAGATGAGGGATGGTGGCCCCTGCCTTTGGGTGAAGGAGGCCTCATATGAATGGCGTCCAGACCCGAACAAGCCCCATCAGCTTGAGGGCCCAGCTTCTTGTAGATCTAGGGCCCTGATGACTCAAAGGAACTACCACTCAGGGATGGGGGCAGGTGGCATTTTAAAAGATGAACTCCAGACCTGGGGTGGAGGTGCACCTCCAGATTAGCCCCTGGAGAACCTACTGCCCTCTCTTGCGTTCCTCCCTTGTGGTAGAATCCCGCCAGCCACCGGATGAGTGGGGAGCCATTGGTGGATGGATGGGTAGATGAACACTTGGAATGGGGGGGTTGATTTCATCCTGGCTGGCTCTGACCCTGCCAGTGGACGGCTCCTCCCACCCTGCGCTGGCTCGAGGAGGCCAAGACTGCTGGGTGCTGGGTGTCCTGGGGAGATCCGGGACTCCTGCGTGAACTCACAGTCAGCCAGGGGAAGGCTGGAGAAGCCTTACTTCGGTGCCATAGGACCCAGGCATGCACTATCCGTGTTTATTGAGCGCCTGCTATGTGCTGGGACCCAGTTCAGGAGATAAGCCTTGTGATGGGATCTCGGAAAGGTGGGCCTGGGGAATAGGGGTGCTGGGGGTCGTGCTGGTATGCGTCAAACTCTTAACTATAAAATTCTGATCCTGAAGGAGGACTTGTAGAAGGGGGTCTGGACTCGTGCTTTTTGTAAACTTTTATTAAACTGTTCGGGGAGGGAAGCCCACCAGGCGCCCCAGGGGTCCTTTTCTTAAGCCAGCCCCTCTGCTGCCCGCCAGAGCTGGAGGGCAGCAGAGCGCCTGTCCGAGCTCCTCCCGCCTTTCCTCCTCCTCCTCCTCCACCTCCTCCTCCTACTCCTCCATATTTCAGGAGAGGAAACTGAGGCTGGGGGAGCGCAAAGGAGGCCTGCTCGGGCTCCCGGGAAGTTGCTGGCCGAGCCTGACCGAGGCTCCGAGGCCGGGCTGCGCCCTCGCTCGGCGGGGCGGTGGGGGAGGCGGCGTGGGGCCCGGACTGAGCAGAGCGCGCTCCCGGCGGACGCGGCGGCGGCGCCCGGCGTGAGGGTCCGGGATGGGCAGCTATCAGTCTTCCCAGGTCTGTGGCGTCGTCCTAGGGTTCAGTCTCTAGCACAGGCGTTAGCGGGAGGGCGGGAGCAGCCCCGGGGACGGCCTCGGCCGGGAGCAGGAGAGCCCATTGCGCGCAGGAAGTGCGATCTCGCTCGGGCCGCTCGCCGTCCCCGGGGTTTGCGGGAATTGGCAGGGTTAACAGGGGCTGGTGGGTCCCGGACGTGCGCAGGTGCCGTCCGGCTCAGAGGGTCTTCACGCCTCACACGGGCGGGTCTGCGCCAGCGGCTCGGAACCCCGCCGGAGAACCAGGCGCGCCGGGGTTAATCCCTCGGGCCCAGAAAGGGGGGCAGACCCCGAACCCCAGGATCAGAGACAGCAGGGTCCCGGGCCGAGACCGGAGTGCCTGTTTCCGATGCCGTTCCCCTCGGGCTGCGTGAGCGCCGGCCGGGTACGAGGTTCCAACACTCTCTAGCGACTCAGCGCTCTTGCGCTGCGGGGCTCGGGAGGGACAGGGGGAGGAAATGGGGCAGCACGGGTTAAAGGAGGGCCGGGGAGCGGCGGGGACCGTGGCCGCCCGAGAGTCGACGGGCACGGAGGGGCCCCTCTGCCAGCGAGGCCGCTAGCCGCCCGGGCCGCTGCACCTTGCGTCCCCGACCGGTCCCCGGTTAGGTCCGGGGGGCGTAACTCGGCGGCGGCCCGGGCGGGCTCACCTGTTACACGGCCGTGGCCCGGCGCGCCCACTGAGGCACGGGGGTGCGGGTTGGGGCGCGTGTGGGGTTGCCCACGGAACGGGCCGGCGGGGCGCCGTGCCGCGCGCTGACCCTCTCCTTTGCTCTCCGCAGGCCTCTGCCGCAGACATGGAGAAACTCAGGTGAGTGTCGCGGGCGGGCTGGGGGTGAGGGGGAGGGCGGGTCAGGGGGTGCAGCGGGCCCCGGTGGGCGCAGGGTGGGCGCGGGTGACGGACCGGGGTACGCGGTTGGGCGCGGGGCAGCGCACAGGGCTTGGGGCGCCGCGGCAGGGGCGTCATCACGAGCCGGTCCCCGAGGCCCTCGCGCACTCGTCCCCCTGGGACCCCAGGACCCCGATGCCTCGTCCCCGCCGTTGAGCCGACAGTTGTCGCGGCCGGGGTGGCGAAGTTTGCGCCGATGGCGACCGGCGGGGATGGAGCCCGCGCGGCTGCCCAGGCCCCGCATCTTGGAGCCATTTTGGGGGAACCCCGCGGCCGCGGCCCGGGGAGCCCCCAAGGCCTTCCCGCGCACCCCAATTTAGAGTAGGGGCCCGGGCTCCGAGGGGCCCGGCGCGCGGCAGCCCGGGGACAGCCCATTTGAATATTCGAGGCTTGGGCGATGTCGCCCTTATCTTCGGACACCCCCCCCCCCCGTATTTTCCACCCGAGGTAGGGCTCAGGCTGTGTGGTCAGCAGGCCCAGCCCTTTGGTGTTGAGTTCGGGCCCCTCGCCCCTAGCCTGGAGGGTCTTTTGATCCCCTTGTCAAAGGCAAAAATTGTCAGTATGGAAAGAACTGGGTAGCAAGCCATCCTTCTTTGAGGGAGGGGTTGGGCCTGGCTGAGCTCAGGCCTGGCCCAAGGTAGGGCCTGGCTCCAGGGGAGGGGCTGGGCCTTCCCAGATGACCTTCAATACTGATAAGTGGTCTCAGATACCCAGGTATCTGGAGAAAAAAACAGAGGATCACAGGCCTGGGATCAGCATATCCTGAGCTGGGAGGGGGGTCTAGCCTCTTGGGACCTCAGAACAAAAGCTGATGTCAGTGGGCCAAGGCCCACCTTGCATGGTCTAGGCCCAAATGGAGGCATCTAGGCCTAGAGAGCCATAGTTATCTATGGTCATTGCAATGACCTCAGGCCCAAACCCAGGCTTCCCTCCCCAGCCCAGGACCCTTGATGGGGCCCCTCATTGGTTGTTATTCATCATCACCCCCACACTGAGGTCTCAAGGAGACTGTTCAACCCAACTGGGACTGGAAAAAAAAAAAATCAGAGATTTCCAGAAAGCAAATGGATTCCCTGGGCTCCCTTCCTCTTTCCCCTCCTTATGCTCAGCCAAGGGTCCTGAATGTGGTCTATGTGTGGGGCCTGGGGTCTGACCAACCTGATGGGGGACATAGGTAGGCAGATGTCCTGCCCTGCACTGAAAGAGGAGGGCTGGGAGAAGAGGTTAGGGCCTGGAACCCTGGACTGCATTGGATCACATGACCTTCCAGACTTGGTGGGGTCTTCCAGATGGGACTCACTATGCCTCCTGGAATTGGGGTGGGAAGGGTCCTCCCCCTCCCCCCCCCCCCCCGATTGAGGAGGGATCCACAGTTGTCAGCTGCTAGTCCTCTACTCCTCTGCTCACACAGCTTCCTCCAGAACTTTCCTTCCCTGATGGTTGGGTACTGAGAACCACAGTAGGTTTCTGTCTGGAGATTAGGGTTGGGCCTGAGGACCAAAAGAACCAGAGGCTATGGAAATCCAGTCACATGACCTCCTTCAGGGTGGTCACAGGATTTGGGGCCACAGATCTAGCTTTTAGTAACATCTTCCTCTGGATCTTGAATTTCCTCAGCTGCATAATGAATGTCCCTACCAAGGGAGGTGGGGGAGGGGGTGTCTAGTCTGGGGCCAGGAGCACAGCGGGGGCCCAGGCAGACTGTCCCTAGTGAGGAGAGGGGGTAACCCCCCCAGTACTAGGCAAGAGGAATGGTATTTGTGGCTGAGTGAAGTGGTCCCGGTTATCTGGACAGAAGGTGCTAGGAGCTTGTCTCCTGGGGCAGAAAATGTGGATTTCTCTCTGCCATAGCCTAGGCTTTGGACCTAGGTTGAGTACTGGGAAGTCTAGCCTTGGCTCCACCCACTCCCCCACCCACCTACCCCAGGCTTGAGCCTCGATGGCCAGCAAGCAGAATGACATTAGTGACAGCCTTTTGTAAACAGATAAGCAGCTGGGCTCTCTGCCTTTGCCCCTCTGCCTGACTGACTCTCACCCCACCCACATCATGGTCCCCACCAGGGAGCTCACAGCAAATTACTGACTTTCCCATGCTCCTCTCTGCCCAGGTAAGTCTCTTCCCTATTCTGTCAGCTACACAGCAAACTTCAAAGCTCTAATGACCATCTTCACTAAGATTCTTACTGTATGGGATGCTGAGACCCAGTGCAGCCAGCCATCCAGAGCAGGCACACAGCCCAGGGATAGTGGCCAGTGAGTTCTGCCCAGGATGCTCTGCATACCAGGTTAGAGACATTAGCCTCCTGCAGTATTGAAGGAAGATTGCTAGGATGCCTGAACTAGGGCTCAGGATGACAGGTTAGACAAGACAGCTTCCAAGAGTGCCAAGAGACCTCCCAGCAATACCAGACAGAAGAGGGATAGGGGGTAGAGGTCAGGGGGCTGTCCCAGACACCTGGAATGAAGTATCTCCTTCCTAGTCCATATGTGGGCACCCTGAGAACAAGACTTGGCTCCAGCCTCTCTTCTACTAGCCTAGTGCCTGGCAGAGACGTGCACACAGTAGGATTCCTTGAGCCCAGTGGCACACAGTGGGAGCACAGCCACCCTATTGATGACCTACCAGGCCCCCTGCCTGTGCCCCAGCATCTCACCACTTCCCAAGTCCTGCACATCCCCGCTCAGCTCCTCCACCTCCAACTTTGTATAAAACTTTGTTTGACATTGCAGCACTGAAACATTCCCGCATCTTAGTGGCCTGATATGTGGTAATAACCACGGGCCTCCCTCTGCTGCCATCTTAGGCAGACCCCTCTTGAGCTGCAGTTTCTCCTCTGTCCTGGGGGGGTGTTGTACTCATCAAGCCCAGAGATTCCCTCACTGGAGACCACGCCTTCTGCCCAAAGCAAGTCCTTGAAGTGATAGAATGTGGTCATCTCCACAGAAGCAACACAGAGCCAGCCATCACCTGCAGAACCAGTGGTGAAGTTAGGGCAAGCCTGGGGCCCACCTGCCTGCTGCCAACCCCAAATCACCCGTCCCCCAAAACACCTCCCACCTCAAAGTTACCAGGATGCTGGCTTTGTGATGCAGGCTCCTGGTTTTTGAATTCATGAGCAGCTCCAACTGTGTCATGGCTGTGGGAGTCGCCCAGTGATTGGCCATCCCACTGAGCTACAGGTATTCCTTAGTGATTGGAACAAGGTAAGCAGAGCTGCTGGGGACACACATGGAAAAGTGTCCTGTGCATGCCGGGGCACACAGGTCCAGGGGCACCCAATGCCATTGCCCAAGCCCTCACCAACCTCCCCCAGCAGATGTGGGGGGAGGTCTTTCCTAGCTTGATGCCTGTTATTTGATGTCCCTCTTGGCTGCCATCTACAGGCACTTTCCCCAGGGATCCAGTGTGACTTTGGATTGTGAGAATTCTCCATTCAGCTTGTTCCAGCAGGGCAGTGCCTCCTGCCACCATATGCTGCTCACTGTGATCCTTGGGGAGAGGGGACCTGGTGGCTTTGGCGCTGTTGTGTCTCAGGCATTGGGGCTTCCCAGCGCTAGCAACCACTCCACCACTGAGCAGAGCCCAGCCTGCTCCTGTTTTCCGATTGAAGTCCTTTGTATGCTGCTAATGGATTTTCAGGTGCCCTGCACGGCCTTCCTCTCCTTGAACTTGGTCCCTGTGTCCCGAGGTTGGTATTATTTTCACACGGATACCTGCTCCTGCATTTGGCCCACAGTTTGATCTGCTCACCTTCCTGCTTCTCATCCAGCCTTGCACAGACCAGGCTGTCCTCCACGCTGGGGTAGTGGGGGCGGGGAGAGCACCACGCCCACCGGCTGCAGAAAAACAAGTGGCTGTCAAGCGGCCCTGTGCCCGTCTTAGCGCCCCCTTCAGGATAACATGTGTATTTTTCCTAAAGCCAAGCAGAAGATGCATTCATTTCAAGTCTCCAAACCCATGCTTCCCAGGCCCCTTGTGCATTCCCCAGCCGCGCCCCTACCCCACTCCTGGCTTGGCACATCTGCTCCCATACACTAGATCTGCCCTGCCATAGAGATCTGGCCTTGGCCTTCTGATTTCTCACTTAGACTTTAGTTTGCTTATCGATTCACAGCTGAACACATTTATTAAGCACCACTGTTTACTGTTGTCAAAGGAGAATATATAAAAAAACAAACAAACAAACAAAAATCACTGCAGTGAACTGAGACAGAGACCTTTTCTAAACAAGTAGAATTCACCAGTGCTTTGGGGAAGATGTAGGGTGGGTCTGAGCTCCTGACAAACATGATGGGAACATCAGTAGACAAGCTATGGAGAAGCTTGTGATTTAGGGGCCACATAGCCTTGGGTCTTCCTGCATGTGGGGGTGTCTCTCCACACCATCCCCTACTTTTCTTTTCCTTGTAGCCTACCCACCCATTTGCCAGCTGGCCAAGTCTCTCACTAAATGAGGTTCTTCAAGGCCCCTACCTCTACTTCTAAATCTGATGTTACTAGAGGAAGTCTAATTCTCACTAAGGTGTGAGTGACTACCTCCTCTTGAATTCCTCCTTTAGGGATCATATTATTGTAGAGACCTGGCATTTGCAGTTTTCTTTCTTCTTTCTCACTATGTTTCCCTTCAAAATCTCCTGGCCCTACAGTCCATCTGGGACCCTGCTCTGCCTAGCCTCTTTCATAGAGTATGTCATTTTATGAAAGTGGAGTCCCCTACCTGGCTCGAATGCCAGGTCTCTACTTAGTGGCTGTGTGGCCTTGACTAAACTGCTGACCTTCTCTGATTTGCATGAACCTGACACTTAGCTGATGCTGTAGAGACATATGTAACTCATGCCTACCTGTCTCAAAGGGTCTGTCATTGCCCCACGTGCCATGTAGCCCCACCCACTGGGCAGATGATATTATTCCCATAGTGAGGAGAAGATGGAGAGAGTCTAGGGTTTGGAACAGGGCTGTGTTGTAGTGTCAACCCTGTGAACCCTGGACAGGAAAACATCTACAGGACTAGAGCGCTAGTTCACAAGGTAAGAGCACTTATTTTTGCAAAGGGCTCGGGTTCGATTCCCAGCATACACATAATAACTCAGAACTGTCTGTAGTTCCAATTCTAGGAGCTCCAACACCCTCTTCAGACCTCTAGGGCTACCAGGAACACACATGGTGCACAGACATACATGCAAGAAAAGTACTTATGAAATAAATCCTTAAACCTTGTAAAAGAAAACAGCTGTTGAGTACAGGACTTTCTGAGCTGGGCAGGGGTTACCGGTTCCATACACAACCCACAGTGGCCTTGGTGGGCCTCCACCTGTCATCAGGAATTCTGTCCACATCCCTACCCAGGGTACCAGGTATCAGGAGGCCTCATGACCCTACGACAGAGGTGGAAGAAGGCTTAGGGGTTGGAGCAAGCTTCTGGAAGGAAGCTATGGTGGTCAAAGTGGCTCCATGGCCTTTTGTTTCAGATAAGGAAACCAAGGCACACCGAAGACAGCCTCCTCCCACTAATGAGTTTGCCCATGTCTGTTGATAGCAGCAAGGGGCTGAAGATTGGTCCTCAAACCAGCTTCATGCCTACATGGCTTTGCAGCCCGTTACCTGGGCTCTGAGGGACATGCCACCCAGGGGACATTTGGGAACCCCTCAGGACAGTGAAGCCCACTTTGAAGCCATCCATCCACTGTCCTGTCCTGCATGCTGACCCTGTCTTAGGATTGGGGATGAGAAGGCCAGGCAAGAGAGACAGGAACCCCAATGAAGCTGGAGCTGGAGATGCTCTGCTTAGTCTCCGCCAGGCTCCTGCTCAGACTCTTCCCTCAGGGTACCCCCAAACACACCACTTCCAGCTCTCCAATGAGGGGCACCCCTGAAGCTTGTGCTTTTCCCTGGCTAATCTAGGGCCCATGCCACTTCCAGACCCAAGCACAGTACAACCCATCTCAAGATTTAAGGACTTCTTCCTTCCTTTGTCCCCAACCCTAGCACAGCTTGGTGACCTCCCCAACACAGGGTGACTAGTCAAAGAATATGGGGGGGCAGAGGAAGAAGGGGCCCATCCTGTAGGCAGGGCCAATGGGAGGGAGGGGAGTGTCCAGGACTCTTCAGACATAGCGCGTGCGTGAGTCCCGCAGACAGGTGAGGCAGTCCTGTGGGGACACCTGGAATCAGATGCCTTGGGGACCATGGCATCCATGTTATTTGCTACTGGGGATTATTGTGAGAATGTACTCACTGTATCCAGGGGAGGAGAGGAGCTGCCCATGGGACCAGGCATGAGGAGCACCCTCAAAGGATGCTGAGAAGGGGTAGCCAGCCAGCCAGATACCAGGTGAGGGTCAAGAAGGGAGTGACAGGTGCCATTCAATGGTGAGGACATAGAGACTGCATTTCTGCATTTCCGGCAGCAGAACGGGCAGTGCCTGGAGATCAGACAAGGTGGTTACTGAAGTGTGAAAAGAAGCCACCTACTGGACTGCTGAAGAGAATGATCTAGAAGGAGGGGGCTCACTGATTCAGAAAGGAGGGGTTTGCTTTAGCTGGCAGAGAGCAGGCAGGGTCCGGAGGGTTGTCACAATCTATGGCCCAGGTGTCAGGCAGATGTGGGTAGGTGGCACATGGGGGTGACATCTGTGGAGGTTCCCTTGGACGGCTTCCTGTGCTCCATGCTGTAGATGGTGGGAGGAAAAAGAGGACGGAGGTAGAGACGTGAGTGGTCATGACAGGACTCCCAGTCAGTCCGTCTGTAGGGGCTGAGTCCAGCTTGGGACCTCTTGTCCTTGGGGTGGACATTCCCCCCTGGGGGAGTGGAGCATCAGGGGAAGCCTGGAAGAGTGTAGGAACAGAGAGGGGGTGTCCCTGGGGGCAAAGGGCTTGTGTGCCCAGGCCCTATGGCTCTGGAGCTGCTCTGGGCATCTACTTCTGCCTACCCCAAGGGCTCTGCAGGACATGGTGCTTAGCTCCCCGCACATAGCTCTCGCTTGGCAGAACAGGGTAGTGGGGCAGGGCTGCAGCTGCTTGATAAGGTGAAGAGCTGATTTTTCCTGCAGTAGCTCCTGAGCGCTGCCCCAGGAGGAAGGAGTGACAGCATCCGTGTCAGCCTGAACTGCATAGCCATGGGCTCTGGAGGCAGAATCAGGGCAGGTGCCCAGGGTGGATACCTGTATTCTCTAGAGGTTAACCCCCTTTCCAGACAGCCCCATAGCACATGCCAACAGGGGTTATTTGTTTTGTGACACCTTTGTGACCTGATAGCACCACAGCTCTGAGACTTATGTTAGCAATTGTCCTCTCCACTCTGGGGAAGAAAGACAACACAGAGCTGAGTACAGCTAAGTCCTGTGACCTGGACAGGACTGACCTCATCCTCACTGCACCTGTTTCCCCAGCTGGAAAGTGGGGAGGGGAGATCTGAGAAGATGATGAAAAAGATGGATGGGGGCACCTGGGCAGGAGTGTTGAGTCATTTGCTGCTCATGGCTCACCTGCCCTTGGGGAAAGGCAGCCACAGGCATGAAGGGTAGAATCATTCAGGCTGTGACCAAGGTGCAACAGACTCTAAAGACATGCAGAAATGTACTACTAGGCATAATGCAACCCAGGTCAGAACCCCTGAGGGTGTCACCGGCAGGAAATGCTCTGCCCAGAAGCCTGCTCTGACTAGTCCATGGGATGAGTGGTGGTCCACAGCCTTTATAGAGAGGCTGGGGAGGTCCTGCACAGGATAGAGATGTTTCTCCCACTGGGCATATGGTCCTTGGGGATCTAGCTTGAGGCTCAGGAGAGGACAGGTGAGGTCTCTCAAGCAGTGTTAGTAGACCAAGGTGGCCCTTCTCAGCAGCTTTGAAGATGAACATTCTAGGCTAGTTGAGAAGATGAACTCAGCCCCGAGTGGTCATGCCTGGCTTTGCTCCTGCAGCATCACACTGCCATGAGCCTCTCAGCTTGGCTGGGTGCTGATGCTTGAGATAACCCTGTAGGTTTAGTAGACAGGTGACCAGCCAGATCATTACACCTATCCACTCAGAACTAAGATTAGGCAGGTTGCCAGAGGAGGTAGTGTGCAAGCAGACTCCCCTGAGAAAATATCCCAGACTCTGAGGAGGAAGGAGAGCAATCAGGTGCGCCAAGGCAAAAATATAGGCAGAGGCTGAGAGGGAATGGTAGCCCAAGAGGTGAGAATCTGGGCATTTAGGCTGGGTACAGGGGCCAGGACAGGGTGTGGTCTGCTTCTATTTAGAAATGAAACATCCAGTTCCAGAAGAGCTTGGAGTTGGGAGTCCAGGGTGACCATGGAGGAGACCTGTGCACCCTTGTTCTCAAAGGAAGATAGGCTGGTAACTTAACCATCCAGGGGAGCAGCTGTTGGCCTCTCTGTGGAGAGTGGGCGGCTGGGCCTTCAGGTGGGGAAGAGTTAACCTGGCTGGGGCAGACAGAACAAGATCCTGGCAGAGGGGACATGGGGACAAAGTCACCAAGATGAGAAAGTGCTTGCAGCATGTGAAGAATGACAAGCAATTTGGCGTTGTTGGAGCATGACTGCTGGGGCCAGGCTGAGCCGTGCTGGAGAGCAAGGCAGTCTGAGCCCAGACATTCTGCAGGGCCCCACAGAAGGTCAGAGGAACCCCTGGCTCTCCCCTGATCCTGGAGCAATGACCAAGAGCCCAGCCTCACCTCATTCCCTTGTAGACCAGCAGGCAGTCACCAGGCAAACATGGCTATGAGCAAACAGGAAGGACAGGTGGTCCCAGAGGCAGGAGAGGTGTCAAGCTGAGCTTCCCAAGAAAAGGAAGAGAGGACAGATGTTTGTGAGAGACAACATGGCGGGCAGGAGTGAGGGCAGTGGCTGATGAGGCTTAGGGAGGAAGGTAGAGGAAAGGAACGGCCTGGCTAACTCAAGCCTTCAGCTACGCGGGTATGGAGTCCACAGGTAGGGCTGGAACTTTTCTTGCCTGGGCATGCAGGACAGAGCAGAGGCAGCTTCAGGCTCCATGGGGGTGGCTGTGGTTGTCTGTATCTATGAGTGGTGACGGCCTCCTGCTTGTTTGCTGTGAGAGGAAGGCTCTGGCCTATGCCCTTGTTCCCTCCCTGCCCATGCTTTCTTTACCTTCAGGGACCCTTGCTGGTCCCCAGGGTCTCTCAGAGCTTGTTTGTCAGGCATTTCCTGGGAGAGGAAGACAGACATGTGTCAGCAGATTTCCTCCATAGGAAAAGGGATTGCTTCCAAGCCTGCGGGTAAGGAAACATGGCCCCACCTTCTCTCTTCCCGAGTGCCAGGCACTGCCCGCTCATATGTATCCTGCGGGCCCATTGATCAGGACAGGTCAATCACTGGTTCTGCTAAAGGTGGGCAACCCGCAGCATTCCTCAGCACGCTCAGCTTACTTCTGCCTGCATTCTCCTGAATGGAGTGCAAGAATGGAATAGTGACCTGGTCCACATGTCTGGTGATCTTGGGTCTGTGGTATAACCTCCCTGGAGCCTACTTTCCTCATGGCTGGGAGATGTTCCCTATACCAAATGCTGCACTGACAGTCTCCATGTGGTGCTTTATAAATGCCCTGCAAGTGACTGGAACCAGCCCTTGCATCCCTCTTAGCCTAGGCACATCCAGGCCTTCACTGGACCCCAGTTTCTCTTTAAGCCCCAGACCTCATCTGGTGCTAAGGTGCACAGGCTGAGGTTCCTGAAAGGATTGTTAAGTGGACAGTTGTCAGGGGCTTAATGAGAACAGTGTGGTCACTGCTGGCCTTGGCCAAACCGAGAAGGGAGACAGCCCAGCTTGTTCCACCCTCTAAAGCTTTGGGAGTGGCTGTCATGTGAAGAGCTGAGAACCCCCACCCCACCCCTCAACCCATCAGTGATGCTTAAAGGAACTTTTTTCCAGTGACAAAATTTGATCCTGAGTAAATGTTTTTCTTCTGATCTTTCATCTGTAGAAAAGATGACAAATCCAGAAAAGTATACATTTTTTTTTCAATTACCCAGCATTCCACCACCGAGGCGTAACAAATGAACTTTTTTCTTCTTCTGTGATGGTCTGTGCAGTGAGTCTTTTAAATGGGATTACGCATCTCTCATCACATCTGCCTTGTCCTGAAGCCCTCCCCAAAAGCCTGGTTTCTGGGCCAGTCAGACACTCTTTGTGTTACTGGTGTGCCTCAGTGGCTGGCTGCTTGACAGTACCTCAGCATGCCTGCACATGTGTGCCCTCAAGTCCATGTGTCAGGCCTGACCACAAAAGTTGCAGGCAGGGCATGGCCCTATGGCAGGCATACATGTATGGTAGTGTCCTCCAGCTGAGGCAGGTCTGTTTCCTTTATTATACCCACCCATTGTTCAGCCCACCCTAGCCACAGGCAGGGGTCGATGAGCAGGATCCCGGCAGAGGATAAAGAGACCCTTAGCATTGCAGACCTCACAGCCCACAATCATTCATGTAGCTCTCTGTACATCTGCCAAAATGTGGCCTCCCTGCAGAGAGGAGCCACCTGCCTCTCTACCCCCTGACCAGAAAGTCCTGCACACCAGAAGCAGAACCTGCCAGAAACCCAGCTAACGGTACAGAATATGCACTGGACAGATTCAGAGCAGGGGGTGGGGGGAGCTATCTCCCCACTGTAACACACCTGAAGCTATAAGATAGAGGATGCAGGCCTGTGGGTGGGAACAAGACCCCAAAGTAAACCCAGCCAGAGACCAAGAAAGCCTACCACAGTGGGACTCAGTGCTGCCAAAGAGCTCAGAGCCTCTGGAGCTATGAGCAAAGGCTATGAGATGGGCAGCTGCCCCTCCACAATCCCCCTCTTGGCATCAGCTGGGGGATGCCGCCCCATCCTGAGCCTCAACATATTCTAAGCAGCTCTGTCCTCTCTACCCACGGGCTGCATAGCCATTGGGTGCCCCTATGCCTTGGACAGCCCCGAGTCCTGCAGGGCCACCAGATCAGGTCCTCACCCTCACTTCTTGATGTCTCATGTCCTCATCCAGCCCCCAGGACAGATAGGCTCAGAAGAGGGTCTCGGCTCACAATACATTGTCCCTACAGGCCAGCTTCATCCTTGGACTCCTGTGAGTGGCAGAGAGGCCTTATAGAAGGGGAGAGGCTCCCTCCTTTGGACCATGGGGCCGGCACGCTGATGCCCGCCTAGACTTTCAGTGGAAGAGAGGACCAAGGCACAGCACACTGCTGCTGTCCTTCACTCGCTCCTGGGAGGGTGGGGGTCTGGCTGCTCAGCTCCTCCGCCCCCTCCCCTGTGCATATGTTAAGGGGCTGTTTCCATGGCTCCTCTTGACAGCTCGATGGACTGTAACCTGTAAAGTGAAATACCACCTCCCCCCCTCCCCCGGAAGAAAAGAAGAGGCTGTATCCAGGTGCCAGCTGTTCACCTACCCATCCGTAGCTTCACCTCTTAGGAGCCCAGGATCCTACAGCCTACCCTAGTCTCCCAGTGGCCCGGCAGCTCCCACTCCCACACAGTGACACCTCCCCCATTGTGTCAGGTGGTTCTCATACCCAGCATAGGTGTAAGGGATAGCTGCTCCCTGTATGTGGATTTTCCGTTCTGTTTTGTAGGTGTGGAAACTGAGGCCCGAGGAGTAACTCAGTTAGTCTGTGAGTGGAAAGGATTGGACAGAGATGTTGTCTATACCCAAGTAACCATCAGGTCCTCCCTTCAGAGCTTCCACCCCCAGGGTGTGGCTAGGTGTGAGGGGGGGCAAGGAGGAGTTGGCATGGCCCTCTCCAGATTGTGGGGTTCAGAGGGAAGGCTGAATACAGACTGGCAGATAGAGACCAAGAAGATTCTGGGCCCAAACATGACCCAAGGTGCAGTGGCAGGCCAGAGCCAGACACAAGGGGAAAGACACCATGGGACCACTACCAGCAATGACAGGACTGAGGATGTGTGTCAGGGCCAGGGGAGCAAGCAGGCTGGAGATCCAGCAGCTGGGGCTCCGTTGGCCAATGACTGTCCTGGAAGGCTAGGTGGCTGTGATGGCTGAGAAGGGCAGTGAGTCACCCCATATCCAGAAGGCCACTGGAGGCTAGGGTACTAAAGCTCTGTGGGACATTTTTCCTTGGTGGGTCCCAGTACCTCACCAAATGCACCATGGAGCTTCTTTCTTATTCCTGTGGGCTCCCCAGGTAGGGGAGAGAAATGATGCAGTGAGTCTGGCTTGGGCTTGCCAGTGTGGGCAGGGTCTAAACTAAATAGAGACAGGTGCCTCATAGACCCTAGAAAGGCCTAGCATTCTTCAGGTACAGCTTCCCAAGAGCTCAGCCTGGAGATTGGAGGAGAATGAGGAGTCATACTGAGGGGGCCGCCCAGGCACATGGACAGTGCTCTCACCTCTACCCAAGGGCACAGCATCTTCCTGTAGCCTGTGGCCTATGACCAGGAGTCCTTGCAAAGTGCACCCAATTTCAAGGGCTACTTCCCACTCAACTCTGATTTGGATGAAGTGGGTACTCCGGGAAGTTTGCCAATCCAAAGGGTAGGAAGGGCCTGCCTGGTGTGAGCTGGTGAAGCTGGGTGGGCTGCCTGGAGGAGAGCAGCATAGAGACAGCTGGCGAGGCAGCAGAACACCTGGCAGCTGAGGCTGTGTGGGCAGCAAGGCCTTGCTTTTGGGTTTCCCTTGCTCCTTTGGATTCTCTTTGGAGAACTGATGCTCAGGAGGACCCACCCACTTTCCTTATGCCTGGAAAGGGTGGCTGGGAGTGTGCCTGTGACATATGTAGCTTATTCACAGGGTTGGGAACACTTGTGATGTCTGCTTGCTGGGGGTAGGGGATAGAACTTAAGTCCCATAGCACATCTGGGCAGAGTTGGGGCTTCCAGCACCTGCTACCCTCTGACCCCAGGTTTCAGACATGGCATCCGAACTTCCCTCCTGCCCCCTACGTACAACAAATCACCTACAAGTTACGCTCTTGGGTGTTGGGGCTCAGGTGGGATGGAGTGTGAGCACCCAAGGACAACAGAGCCCTGACCCCTGAAGACACATGAGTGTCCACACAGCTGCCACGGGGAGGTGGGCATGCCTGAGTGCACATGGCATAACTGGCTAGCTGATGTGGCCTCAGTTTCCCCATGTCCGGCACCACACCCTGGCCAGCTGCCTGGTGTCTTACAGTGCCCTGCAGGAGCAGAAGGGCGAGCTGCGTAAGCGGCTGTCCTACACCACACATAAGCTGGAGAAACTGGAGACTGAGTTTGACTCCACTCGCCACTACCTGGAGATTGAGCTGCGGCGGGCTCAGGAGGAACTGGACAAGGTCACTGAGAAACTGCGCAGGTGAGGACAGGGCTGTGATGGGCAGAGGGGGAAGAGCTAGATCATTGCAATAACCTGCAGAACATGGAGCATAGGGCTTGAACTTGTGGCCCACTGATGCCATTGCAGACTCTTTCTGTACCTCTTCCAGACTTGGCTTCTCACCCCCTCATACATGCACTGGACCAGTCAATGGCAACACAAGAGGGCTCCTTCCAGACCCCACCCCACTGACCACAAAAGCTCCTGCATCTTGAATGGCTGGGGGACTCGGGATGCCTTTAGAGGAGGACCAAATTCCTAAAATATTTTCCTTCTGACATTTGTTTTTTTTAAACGCTATTGTGGGTATCCCCAGCTTAGAAATAGAAAGAGGATGCAGGCTGCTGTTGGTTGAGTTTGTTTTAAATGCTTGCAAAAGCAGCTGGCACTGTCCTGAGGGCAGTTTGTCCCTCTTTCGAATGGCCCCATTCTTCTGGGCTTTTGAATGTCACCACCAAGCTGTGTGGAAGCCAAGCTTGGGCAGTGCAGCCGGACCTTGGTTAAAGTCCCAGCTCTGCCACGTAACTGCATTAAACATCTTTTTGTGTTCCTTTCCCATTGGCAAGACAGCAGCAATACTGCAGAGGTTGTCTAGAGGACGCGCAGCCACCATGCCCAGTCCCCCAGCCACCAGCAATAGAAATCCAAAGAATATTGTCCCATCTCTACATGCTTTTCCAGGAGGACCATGTCTTCTTGGTCACTGACATTCATCCCAGGGCCACACATACATATGTCTTTTCCTAGTGTGCAGCCTCTAAGACCTGAGTACAGCTCTGTCAGGCTCTTGTGCATATAAGCCTCTCTGTGTTCTCTCCACGGGGTCCTACCCTGTGGGCACAGAGCAATGTGACTTTGACCATGGCCTAGGAGAAGCCCTGACAGAAGGAAGTTAGCTTTGATCAGATCTTAAGCGCAGACATTGAATCAGGTAGAGCTGGTGGGGCATGCTTAGGTGCCTGACAGCCATGTTAAACAGTCCTGATGGCCATGAGGTTGCTGGGGTTGTAGGAAGGTCAGGCCTTACAGGTTATGACCCTGTTGCCTCCTGCTGCAGGATTCAGAGCAACTACATGGCGCTGCAGCGTATCAACCAAGAGCTGGAGGACAAGCTGTACCGGATGGTGAGCCCCAACACACACTGTCTCTCACCGAGTAGCCCATGTGGCTTGTTTTCAACGGGGAGGGGGAGGCTGGGTCCAGGGAAGCCAAGCCTGTGCAAACAGCACAGAGAATGGCCACGGGGTTCTGACACCTCCCCTATATTAGGATGAGGTTACCGCTTATTCTTGTTCAGTGACAGGTGTTCTGCCTGTCTTTAGACCAAGACCAGAAGAGTCAGGACAGGTAGAGGCTAGACCATGCTGAGTATCACTCTCACATCTATTGGGTGAGATGGGTAGGGCAAGCCATAGGCCCACCTCAAAAGCAGGACATCAGGAGCAACTAACTGAGGCTCAGGGGAAGGACTGGCCTTAGGATGGGATTAAACTTGGGTTAGTCTGTGGTCTTAACTCCTACATTTAGCTTTTGGGTACCTTGTCATCAATAGCTGTTGGGCTCACAGAAGCCTTGACCCAACAGCTGGGCTTTGGTGCTAACCACTGACCACTCCTCCCTCTGTCCCTAATACTCAGGGCCAACACTATGAAGAAGAGAAGCGCGCAATGAGCCACGAGATTGTCGCCCTCAACAGCCACCTGCTGGAGGCCAAGGTGACCATTGACAAGCTGTCAGAGGACAACGTGAGTGCCATGTGCATTTGACTCTTGGAGGGATGTGGCAGGTATTTTCTGGGGGCTTCCCAGGGGAAGCCTTGGAAGGCAGGGCCTTTCTGATTCAGAGGAACTCCAGCCTGGCTCTGGACTGAAGGTGGTGTACAGGAAGCCATCTATCCCACCCAACGAGACTTCTGACTTTAGCTGTGTGGTTACCCAAAGGGGCCCCATGAGATTGTTAGCCACCTCCACTGTCCCCTGTGGGCTGACTGTAGACCTTGCCATAAGATCATATGAGGTTCTGAGATTATGGTCTGACCAACACAGACCAAGGGAAAAAAATGGCTGCCCTTGTGAATTTTAAGTCAAATAGTGAACAGCTGAGTGGCTTTTTAGAAGTGCTAAATGCCCAGGTAAGTGTGACAGTGGCAGTATCTGTTAGTTCCACTAGAGTGTGTCACTTAGGGAGGATTTGAACAATAAGCACTCAGTGGCCAGGTGGCCTAGGCCCTTCCCAGAGTAGGGCAGGAAAGTCCCAAGCATAGACAGCCTAAGCAAGGAGCCTGGCTGTAGTGTGCATCTCTCCAGAGTTACCTGCTTATCCAGGAGGTATCCCTACTCACTGTGGCTGATGTGGGCAATGCCCACCACTTTTTGGTTACCGTGACAGCTGCTGTGGGGTCTCATGGGGGATGACTGTCAACTGTTTTTAGGAAGTTCAGAGAGGAGTTGAGAGGGGCTGCAGGACCTAGTTTCTCTCCCCCCATGCAGGTCTGGTGCAGAGGTGGATGGGAGTGGGCAGCTCAGGACTCTGGTCCTGGATGAGGACTACTATGGCAATAGTCCTGGGCCCTCTGGGCAGTGCATCTGGGTCCTACCTAGGGCAGCTGTGATTTCTGGAGAGCAGGAAGAAATAACCCAAACACAGGCACATGCAACCGAGATTTATTTCCAAAGGTGACAGCCTCCTCATTTCTACTGTGTGCATTTGTTTTCAGCTCAGGAGGCTGAGAAGGGTCCCCTCTGCACCTTGGGTCACACACTTACACTGACCCAGCCTGGCAATCAGCCCCAAGGCTGAGCACAAGTGAGACCAGGATGGCAGGGCTGGGATTCATCCCTGTCCCTGACTTGTGCCCAGAACTCCCACCAAGTCATTTTGGAGGGAGTCCAGGAGCTAAAGGAACAGGAAACCCAGACCTTGTGGACTAGTCAGCCAGCTGCAGGAGCTCAGAGGTGATGGGGGCCCATCTGTTGCTGTTCTGGCCTGTGGAGATCCCAGATTGACAGGGCATCCTCCACACACCAGCAGCTCTAGGTCAAAACAGGCCCTTGACTGTGGTGAGAATGTGAAGCCTGGACAGGAACCGGCCAGAACCAGCTGCCCTGACTGCCCTGTTCTCCTCTCCCATCGCCCTGCTGGCACTGGGCACTGGCCAGGGTGGCTGTGCCAAACACCTTCTCTTGTCTTCCAGGAGCACTATAGGAAGGACTGCAATCTAGCGGCTCAGCTGCTGCAGTGCAGCCAGACCTACGGCAGGGCCCATAAGGTGTCTGAGGTAACGTGGCCCCGCCCCACAGCCAGGCCCGCCCCGTCCCAGGACCTCCCGGGTCCTTTTGGGCCACCCCACCCCGAAGCCTCTCCCCACCCTCTAGGAAGAAGCTACCCGGTGAGCCTGAACCCTCGTCTCTCGTGCACCTGGGTCCTGGCTTCCTGATGGTGAAAGGTGCCCCCCACCCTAACCCACTTGGGCTAAGCATCTGTTTCCTTTAGGGGTTACCCTGTTAAAGACAGGCCCATACCAGAGACAGGAAACAGGCATCAAGGACAGGGCTTCACTGAAGGCATACAGAGTGAGCAGGCAGCAGAGCTCGAGTCATTTTCTAGGCTGTCTGGTCCCCAAACCCGACTAGACAGAGTCCATTCTGCCTGTGTGTGACCATCCTGGCCAGACTATCCCTCCCAGCACACATACACAAGAGACCTACACTTCTGCCCCTTTCCCCCAGGCCTCACCAAACCTGCAACACTCACAAAATACATCAAACAGTAGCAAGACACCCCACCCACCACCACTACCACCGGCCGACAGGCACTGTGTAGAAATCTTCATTGCCTGGCACTGGCCCCCAATCTTCGTTGCATCTGTTTTCTGAGTCTGTCTTGTTCAGCAGTCTGGGGAGCAGGGTGACACAGACACTGTGGGCCAGCAAGATCCAGTCACCCCTCACTAGGCAGGACCCAGGAAGGGTGCCAGACAGTAGCCTAGCCAACCGCTGCCGGGCCCACTGGAGTCGGATGGGTGGGTAGAGGTGATGGGGAACCCCAGGTTCTGAGGACATCCTTATCCTTGGGAATTAAGTTGGCTCCCTCCCGCTGATGTGATATGAGACACCTGGGGACGGGAGCCGTTGTCTGCCTGTCTCTCTGTCTGTCGGAGATGCTGGTGTGGCCCTGGCCTGGGGACCAGGGCAGAGCTGCTTTGCTGACTATGACCTGTTTCCATTTTCCTCTTCTCACGCCCGTTCCAGCTGCCCTCGGACTTCGAGCAGCGTGTGAGCCTGCACATGGAGAAGCATGGCTGCAGCCTGCCCTCCCCACTGTGCCATTCGGCCTACGCCGAGAGCGTGCCCCCGTGCGTCATGGCCAAGGTGCTGGAGAAGCCGGATCCTGGCAGCCTGTCCTCGCACCTGTCGGATGTCTCGGCCTGCGACCTGGGCTTCTGCGACAGCGTGGAGAAGTCGGGCCAGCGACCCCCGTACAAGGGAGACATCTACTGCAGCGACACGGCTCTCTACTGCCCTGAAGATCGGCAGCACGACCGGCGTCCCAGCGTGGACACGCCGGTGACCGATGTGGGCTTTCTGCGGGCGCAGAATTCCACCGACAGCGCGGCGGAGGAGGAGGAAGAGGCGGAGGGGGCGGCCTTCCCTGAGGCCTACCGCCGCCGCCACGATGCCTTCCCGGGCTACGCGGCCTCGCTGCCCACGTCCAGCTCCTACTCCAGCTTCAGCGCCACGTCCGAGGAGAAGGAGCACGCGCAGGCCAGCACGCTGACCGCCTCGCAGCAGTCCATCTACCTAAACAGCCGCGACGAGCTCTTCAACCGCAAGCCGCCCTCCGCCACCTACGGGAGCAACCCTCGCTACGCCAAGGCCGCGGCTACCCTGGCCTCCCCGCTCGAGGGCCAGGGAGCCCCCAGCTTCGCTCGGACAGTGGCTCCGTACCAGGCCGAGTCCTACCGCTTTCCGACCTCCCCAGGTCCTCAGCAGGCTCTGATGCCTCCAAACCTGTGGAGCCTGCGGGCCAAGCCGAGCGGTAACCGGCTTGCCGGAGCGGACATTCGAGGCCAGTGGCGCCCCCTGAGCGTGGAGGATGTCGGCGCCTACTCCTACCAGGCTGGCAACGCGGGCCGCGGCTCGCCAGGGCGCAACTACTCGGAACGTTTCTACGGCCGCGGCGGCGCTAGGGGCGGCGGTGGCAGCCCCGGCAACGGTGCTGAGGGCCGCGCCAGCCCTCTCTATGCCTCCTACAAAGCTGATAGCTTCTCGGAGGGCGATGACCTTTCCCAGGGTCATCTGGCTGAGCCCTGCTTCCTCCGAGCAGGGGGCGAGCTGAGCCTCAGCCCCGGCCGTGGGGTTGACCCTCGCCCTGGTTATGCAGCCAGTGATGGGGATGGGGATAGGCTTGGGGTGCAGCTGTGCGGGGCTGTCAGCAGCCCCGAGCCCGAGCATGGTTCCAGGGACTCCTTGGAGCCCAGCTCCATGGAGGCCTCTCCCGAAATGCGCCCTGCTACCCGTCTAAGCCCCCAGCAGGCCTTCCCAAGGACTGGAGGCTCTGGGCTGAGCCGTAAAGACAGTCTCACTAAGGCCCAGCTCTACGGAACCCTGCTCAACTGACTGCCTCCAGCAGGCTGCAGTCAGTGGTTCCCACCCACCCTGCCCCAGATAAGGAGTAGTCAGTCCCCACGTGCCCATCCCCTGCCAAGGAACTAGAGTTCCTCCCAAAGCCCCTTACAAACACCCCAGTAAAACCCGACAAAAACCCCACTCTGCCTTCGTGTTGTTCACCCCAGCCTCTGCTACAAACTCCTCCCCAGCTTTTACCCGCTGCGCCCTTCCCTAAGTGAGCATCCCCCGTTTTATAAGTGAAGACTATTTTTGTAGGGAAAAGGGTGTTTCTTCACGCACTTGCCTCCAGCTTCTGGATGGCAGCCTTGGCATTCCCCACATGAAGCTCCTTCATTTCCAGTGAGGGTGCGTGGGGCCTGCTTCAGTGAAGGGGAGGCTGGGGCCCGAGGGAGGACCAGTCTCCACAAGTGGGGAGAAGCTAGCAAGCCAGTAACAAGGGGACCCGGATGTTCTGTCCACGAAAGAAGGGGAACCAAAGCCACTTAGGGCGCAGAAAATGTTTTACCGCACCCCTCGTACAGTGCAGCCAGCAGTCCGCCCTGATCCGTCCTGAGACATCCTGCGACACCCTGAGATACCCTGGGATACCCTGAGACACCCTGAGATACCCTGGGACACCCTGAGATACCCTGGGACACCCTGAGACACCCTGAGATACCCTGGGACACCCTGAGATACCCTGGGACACCCTGAGATACCCTGGGACACCCTGTGACACCCTGAGATACCCTGGGACACCCTGTGACACCCTGAGATACCCTGGGACACCCTGTGACACCCTGAGATACCCTGGGACACCCTGTGACACCCTGAGATACCCTGGGACACCCTGTGACACCCTGATCCACCCTGAGCTCTTCCATGGCCCGGCCTGTGGGCCCAAGAGGGGCCAGGGACACCCCCAGAACAGCCGGTGCTCGTTTCTCCCCTCCCCATACCAATAGCACCTGACTCTACCTCAGATATGAGGCTCCTCCCACCCCCACACCCCATCCTTTATCTACCCTGTGCTCCAGTCTTGTGTCTGTGATGCATGCTGTCAATTAGTACTGTATTTCCGCATTCTCCAATAAAGCACAGCAATGAAAAAGAATTCGGGTTCATGTTTTTTTCCCCCTCCCCCGCCAGCGTTAACCAGTTAACCAGAAGCAGGGGTTCAGTGTCCCTCGGCACCCAGTTCACTTTCTATCTTTCAGGGTGGGCCCTGCTCAGTCCAGCGCTTCAGTGTCTTCGATGCTGTCCCTTGCACTCTGTGTTCCATCCTGCTACCCTAGCCAGCTCCCTTCTCCGAGGCAAGCCTCTCCAGTGATGCCTTCACCTGGTGTGGCTCTCCTAGTGGCAAGGTCCCCCCTTACTGATCTGAAATGTCTTGATTCAGGCCCGGATGCTAGCGATCTCTGCTTCTCTCAGCTCCTGGCATGGTGAGAGACCGTGGAACTCCTGAATTGGCTGTGTCCAGCTAGAGGGCAGGTCAGCTCTGGCAGGTTAACTATCATCCAACTATGGCAGAGCCCCCAAGGTCTTCCCCTGGCAGCACTGAGTGCGGTGTCTCCCTCCTGACTCACCCTGCAGGGGTGTACACAGCTTACCTCCTGTGTCCACTCAACTGCCAAGCAGAGCCACTGAGTCTCCATTCCAGTCAGCGATTACTGCTGTGTGCAGGGGCTGTCTGGCTGGTGAGGGTGCTCTGTACGCTCATCCACTTTCTTTCCAGCTTGCCCCTAATTTCTGTAAAGCCAGTGGGCATCTCAAAGTCAGGGGCTGCCACTTTTACCACATAGACTCTGTGGCTTTGTCTTTGCTTCCTGTTCATGTTGCCCTGTTTCTTTGTGTACCTGGCTATCTGACACATGTTCATTCAACCCTTAAAAAGGCATTGTGGGGTTTTCTACAAAGCTAGGACGGTAGTGCCTTCCTGCAGAAGGGAAGAGCTTTTCATCTGCTTCCTGTGGACATTCGGGCCTCTCCTGTTGAGAACTACTTTATCCCAGCTCCATGCCCTGCAGCTCTGCCTTAGCCTTCAAAGCTAGCACCAGCCAGAGCACGGAGCATCTTGTTCTCACAGTACTGAATAGCGCTGGCTCAGCAGGCCCCCAGGGCTGTGCATCACTCTGGTCCATGGCCCTTTTTTTCTAGAGTAACCTCTGAATTGGGTGTGATGCTTTCCTTCTGTGCTCTGTGCTCAGTCACCTATCCAGCCCCATGCCGGCTCTGCCAATAAGAGGGTGGGAGGGAGACAGAAGTACCAGAACCCATCAGAAAGAGGAGAGGGAAGACGGGGTGAAGAGAGGCTCACCCTGACTGTTGAGAGATGAATAGGATGCATCAGATAACTCCAACAACGGCCCAGGGAGATGAGAGCTAGAGCATTCCAAAACAGTCGGTGTTTCTAAGTGCCCCCCTGACAGGCTCAGCCTGGAGCTACCAGCTCTAGATGCTCGGTGCCTATACCATAGAGGACAATCACTCCTGGCAGTACCCACATACCAAGGCCACTAGGTAAGCCCTGGTAGGGGACCCCCATCCACAGACCACTCTCTCTAAAGTCCACTCTGACTCTGCCTAGTCTTCAGGGATGCCCATCTATGTGCTCAATCCTTGCACACTGTCCATGCCCCCTCCCCCTTGAGCCCAATGGCAGTCAGCATATGGCTACACTCCCATTGGTTGGCTATCACCAGAAGTAGGGCTAAATTTCCTCTTCTGTAGCCTGAGGACACTGATCCTTTCCTGGGGTCTTCTAGACAGTGGCACACTCCTGAATGGAGTCCACCTGGGTTGGAGAAATACAGACAAACATTTGGGGAGGCAGTTAAATGCATCAAGGGGTACAGGATTCAGGGATGGGTGATCCTAGCATATCTCTTGCCCTTGAAACAGATGCTTCCTCAGTAGGTCACTGGGGTTCATGGCCACACTGGGGGGGGGGGCTGCATGCATGCTATGCCACTGAAATGACAGTCAAAACCTGACTCGGTGAGCAAGCAAGCAGCAGATACAGCCTGTAGAGGCATCTCTAGACAGGGCTGCTTTCAGCACAGGGTACCTCTGATCGGATGTTGCAGGTTGCAGATGCAGAAGTGGGATGGGGTGAGTTAGGCCCAGGAGGGTGGGTGGAGGGAGAACCCACACTCCAGGTTCATCCTGCTCTGTGCTTTCCAAATTTAGCTTTCCTATTTTTAAATTGCAAATGGTGAACTCCCGACACCTCAGCTGGGATCAAAGTCAATCTCTCTGAATGTTCTTTGGAAGAAGACATTTGAAGAAAGCCAGGGAAGCAGGGGACACACCTGCCCTCTTGATCCACAGCACGGGGCACCAGCTCCACAGGGACAAAGCAAATGCTGGGGATGGTACCCAGGAATGACCACAACAGGACAAGTCCCCTGGACCTGAGTCAGAGCATGGGAGATTCAGATGGCAGCTCTCTGTTCTGGTAACACCAACAGGGTGACAGTCTATAGACATCTTTTCTCTACCTTCTTTGGCCCACTGTATACCTGAGAAAGCAGAGACTCACAGAAGCCAAATCCCAGACCCTCAGGGGGTAGGCCCAGAGTCTGATCAGGGCTCCTTGAGCAAGAGGGGGCTGGGCAGTGAGGTGGACAAGGAAGCCCTCTATAACCAGCTGCTAGTCCTCCTGGAAAAGCCTGACGACCAGAGCCATTCAGTGATGATGCCAACACTGCAGTGGGGACAGAATCAGAAGACACTTGGGGGTAGGGAGAAACCCTGGGATGGCAGCTGTGGGTGGGGATGGGTGGGGGGTGAGGAGCACTAGGAGAGGCCAGAGGATGCTGGGGAGCACTGGAGGAGGCTGAGCCTGCAGCTGGGGAGACATCCATGAAGATACATCAGGGGCTCCAAGTTCTTTGGGGAGCACATCAGTCCTCTGGCTCATGCCAGGAGCTACCGTTCACAGCCCCCCACCTCCTGGGCAAGGAGTCCTAGTTTAGTAGGACTTGAGAGTGAAGCCAGCTGATGTAAGCTCCCAAGAGTTTGCCAAGTGAGAAAGAAGAAAGCAGCCACCCATCAGTGTCCTCTATCGGAATTAAGCCTGGATCTTGCTAAGATCCCAAAAGCAAGAGAGACAGAAGGAGAGAGTCCCCACCAGCCCTTGGCCTGCCACAGCAGAGTCTTAGAATGGGACCTGGCCAGATACCAGCAGTATCTACCTGAACAGGCTCAATTCCACAAGACAGCCATAGATCCAAGTATCCTGAGCGCCACTGCACACGGGCCCCATGATGCTCTTGGCTGGGGGTGGTGGTGGTGGTGGCAGCGACTGAGACATTGAGTGAGCACACAGCTTGCCTGAGGCCGCACAGTACTGAGGAAACACAGAGGCTGAGTTCGAATCTGGGCCTCACTGGCCCTAAAGCCTGGGTATCGACAGGCTACACAGCAGGTATTCATTGCTTGCTTATGTGCCAGGGACACAGCGGGACACAAAGCTCTGCCGGGAGCTTTCTCCACACCTAAGTGTCAGTCACACCGGACAGCACAGGGAGGCTGTGCCTCCTTCCTGTAGCTCCCTAGATAAGAGAAAGGGAAAGCCCTTGTGGGAAAAGGACTGTAACCGAGGGCCAGGACAGTGGGTACAATGGCCCTGAGGCACCCAAGCTCAGAGGAGACAGCTGTGAGCTCAGAGAGGGAACCTGGCTTGTCCTGTAGTGGCAAGGACACAGGGACTTTCAGTCTTTCACTCCAGGGCCCTGACCTGCTTTGCCCTGGTGGGAATGGCCCCTCAATGCCTTAGATGCTAAAATAAACCTCCTTCCACAGCATCCCTGAACCACCTGCGGCCTCCGATGTGGGCGCACTGTGACCGGCACTCTTCCAGCTCCCCAACACATCTGCAGGCAGCTCTCCTGGCTTCTCCTCACAGGCAGCTCTTGCCTGGGACCAGACTGTAGAAAAGAGTGAGGGATGACGGCACATGCCACTCTGCCATGTCCCAGGTCTCCTCCTCACACTGCCCCTCACCCCAGCCTGTGCAATCTCTCAGTTACAGTTCTGCCCGGGTCCCTAAAGGACCTAGGCTTCCTGACTGACTCACTGTCCTATTGCCCTGTAGAGACATCATGACCAAGGCAGCTCTTATAAAAGAAAGCGTTTAATTGGGGCTGGCTTACAGTTTCAGAGGTTTAGTCCATTATCATGGGGAAACCATGGAAGCCTGCAGACAGACTCGGTGCTGGAGCAGTAGCAGAAAGACCTACATACTGATCTGAAGGAGGGGAGGGGAGGGCAGGGCAGGGGAGGAGGGGAGGACAGATACTGGGCCTGGCCTGGGCTTTTGAAACCTCAGAGTGCATCCCCAGTGACTCACTTCCTCCAACAAGACCACACTTCCTAATCCTCCTAATCCTTTCAAACATTTTTACTCTCTGGTGACTAAATACTTACATACACAAGCCCTTGGGAGCCATATTTCTTACTCAGCCCCAGCAGTCCCTGAGGTTGCTCCTGGCACCCTCCTCCTCATCATGTGACTGGCACAGACCACCCACCTGGCAGTGGGCAAGCAGCACAGGAGAGGACCAGAGGGGTGACCAGGGCGGGAGCAGAAACAGCTCGGATGTCGAGTAGAGAGCAGGAGAGTGGCGGGGCCCCGTGGAGCCCCTGCACAGAGCTCCAGGGCAGATCCAAGACCCAGAGCCCCATGGCCTCAAGGACCAGCAGGTGACAGTCCCACCTCAGGCTCCCCTCCGTGCAGTATGAAGGCAACAGGAAACTGCTAATATGTATAATATGTGTTCATTTCCAAAATCACATTAAGAAAAACTATAGAATACACACTTATTGGGCATCACCAACCATTTGACAAACGCCTTTACTAACACAATCCTTACACCCATTTAACAGATGAGTCACTGAGGCTCAGCAGGCAGCAGGAGCCTCCAGCATAACCTCCAGCCAACCTCAGTGTTCCCCACCCAGGACCAGGGTCTCAGTTGCCAGTTAGTGCCAGATCTTGATGTCTCCTCCCCAGGAGCAGGTACCAAGGACAGAAGGCAGCACTGGGTGGTAGGTGGTGCCAAGGCAGGCCTCAGCATGCCCTTGTAGCGTGCATGCCCGGCTGGCAGTGCGAAAGCTGAACATTAAGACCCGGCCATCAGCGCTGCCTGTTACCAGCAGGTCACCACATGGGGAGCACTCACAGCCCACAGCATAGCCTTCCACCTGTGGAGAAAGACAGAGAAGGTGATCTGAGAGCTGCTGGCTACGATCTCACACTACAAAGAATGAGCTGAGATCAAGAAGCCACCAAGCACAGGGCTTTCCCCTAGTGATCCTGAAGCTAAAGGCTGAGTTCCTGCTATGAGGCTACAGGATGGTTTGGTGATCTGGTATCCCGAGGCCACTAGCTCCAATGGTCATGCAAACATGCAGCTCATGGTCTGCTGGTTTCAAGTACATGAATGCCCAACACCAATTGTAAACTTACTTAAAAACAGTGTGTATGTTTTGTTTTATTTTATTGTAGCTCAATTGCATAGCACTCAAGTGTAAACTTCATAAATGCTAAACAGCATCTAACCACAATGTCCAAGTAATGAAACCCAGATGCTGTAGAAGTGGAGTCTGGCACCAAGTAGTCAGTGAGTCCTCAGCCTCTTCCAACCTAGCAAAGTGAGCCTCAGACAGGAAAGGGGTACACAAAGACAGGGCTCCCAAGTCTTTCCTAGCCCATGATACGTCATCTGACATGCTCTCACATAGGCTGGGCATGTGGTCTGGACCCTCATCCACTGATCCTTAGCAGTCATCCACTTAAGCAGCAGAATGCCAAGAGGGTCCATATATCCTGTCTGGAAGCTTTGGGGCCATGGCCAGCATTTGATCTAGGTAGCAAAGATGGACGTACCTTATGCCCTTCATAGCGCCGCCGTCTGCTCATCCGATAGGGCCACACAGAAGAGAAGAGAGCCAGGTAGTTGCCATTGGTTTGTGCCAGGAACACAGGCTCCCTTGGATGCAAGGCAAGGCTGGGGCAGGTGTACCTCTCCTGAGAAAGCAGGACCACAGAGGGATGAAGGCTACCATGGTGGGGTTTCTGCCTCCCCCAAATCGCCACCCAGCCTGCACTCTGGTCCCTTCTCCTGGGCCTTGGCTTGGGAGTCTGTATGGGGTACTATTACTGTAACAAGTTACAATGTAACTGTCCTATTCTGCTGCTCTGAAGTCTGAAACAAAGCTTAGTAGGCTAGCCCAGTATCCACATGCTGTGTCCCTTCTGCAGGGTGCTGAGGAAGGTCCTCGTGTGTGTGTGTGTGTGTGTGTGTGTGTGTGTGTGTGTGTGTGTGTGTGTGTGTGTGTGTGTGTGTGTGTCGGCCTCCTGAGTGCTGAGATTAAAGGTCTGTGCTACCACAGCCAGCTTTCACACTGTCCTTCAGCTGCCATCTTGAAAGTATCCTGACAGAGCAAATAGCTCTCTGGGAGCAGCTGGATCACGATGCCCACTGGAAAAGCAGGTGGTGAGCCAGAATCCTGGTGAAGCATTTCGGCCAAATGCTCACTTGTCCCTGAACATGTGGAGGCAGAGTAGAGATAGAAGGTAGCCAGCAGCACACTCACCTACCTTGCATCTCATCTCTGCCGGGCCTCTGAGGCAGTCTGCAAGTCTGCTTGCTCGGGTCCACTCAGAACCCACTGACCAGGAGGGGAAGTCTAGATACACTTATGGTCCCTACTAACATCAGGGGCAGGGCACTCAAGAGATCAATAGCACCTTACCATTACCAAAAGATGGTGATAGTGAGCACAGATGGTGTAAATGGTGACCATCACCATGATGGTGATGAAGATGGTGGTGCAGACAGTGATCTCAGTGATGGTGATGGTGGTGGTGGTAATGATCAGTTGGTGATGGTGGTGGAGATGTGGTGGTGATCTCAGTGATGGTGATGGTGGTGGTGGTAATGATCAGTTGGTGATGGTGGTGGAGATGTGGTGGTGATCTCAGTGATGGTGATGGTGGTGGTGGTAA
>PVIH01008906.1:10447-86966 GCA_004025045.1 Sigmodon hispidus | reverse complement strand
TAGACAAAACGGGGAGATGTAGCGGGAAATTAGGAACTGTATATGTGAACGATCACGTCATAGGAATGGAGACGAGCTGGGCGTGGTTAACTGAAAAGGATTCCGGAAGTAGACCTTCGAGGGAGGGGACCAGGACAGGAAGTCGTCATTCTCTCACGAGAGTTCCCCGACCGAGTGCGCAGTTCGCTCCAGCTGCCTGAGAGTTCGGACGTACGGCGTGGGGATGAAGAATCTTCCTTAGAAAGGCTCCGGCGCACTGCAACCTCATCCTGTCATCTTCTCCTAAAACCGGCTCTGTTTTGTAAGCTATTTTCTCCAAATAAACCCTGTTTATAAACATATCTCAGGGCGGGTTTTTACCGCGATACTAAGTGTTTCTTTGTTTGTCACTATAGGAGGCAAGAACTATTCCACATATTTCAAAACAGGTAATAAATTTAAAGAGATAAGAACATTAAAGTTGCATTCCCATATGTTTGTGATCTTGAATCTTGAGCTCAAAACCAGAGATGAAGTTAGACTTACAGAAAATAGAAATCAAAGGAGGAAGAGAAAGAAAATGAGAAGAAGAAGAGGAACAAGAAGAATATCCTACAGATTGCTACTAAGCCCAAATATCCTCAAGAAAAAAAAAAAAGCTTCTGGATATAAAAAGAGAGGCTTCAACATATACTTGGAAGAAGTGTGACTGAGTTAACTTCATGAGTGGCAACCTGGAGAACAGAAAAAAAATGTTTGAAGAACATGGAAAACCATGAAAACAGAGTGAACAAAGCCAAATTAAAAATGAAAAAAAAATTAAGTATTAGCATAAATCCCTTGACAGTAACCAACAACTCTAAAAGGACCTAAAACTTCTTGAAAGAGAGAAAGCATTCCTAACACTGGAAACCAAGCCAACACTTCAAGGCTAGTAGAGTTATGGATTTTTGATAAAATGTACAACTGATGCTTGACTAAATCAGCAAACCTTCTAACTACATTTAAAATATTTGTTCTTATACCCACAGATAGGTTAAATCTCACTTCTAATCAAAACCTTCTCCTTGTAACATACAAAGAACTTCATAGAAAATAACACTGACTAAAATTTCAACTTATTGGAATCAGTCCTAATGGATAAATCTATAAAACATCCCTAAATATAGCAGTTATGGGATATTGTGAAAGACAGAATAGACAGAAATAGTGTAAGAGCAGAGGAACATAATTTTCTGTGAGATTGAGTCTTCTAAAAAGTATCCAAAGTTGAACCATGAAGTCTCTGTAATATAGCTACCAAAACACGACCCGAACAAGAATGACATCAATAGGCATGCTAACATGGAAGGAGAAAAGCTTATAAGACTCAAATTTGAACAATTTACTATAGGCAACTAAGGAAATATGAGAGCAGAACAGGAGAAATAATATTACACAGGGAAGAAAGAAGATGACAACTGGCTATACCATATCAAATGATCAATTCTTAAAACAAGTACATACAAATACTGTTATATGCACTGAACAGACACTCTGCATTTAGGTATATATGTGTGTTTGTGAATATATTATAATACATATATATACATATATACACACACATATATTTATGTGTTTTTGTATAACAGCAATTAAATGAAAAGTGGGCTATAAGTTTTAAAAAGGGAAAGTATATGGGAAGGACTAAAGGGAGAAAAAGAATGTTGGAAAAAATAAAATAATTATAATCTCAAAAATTAAAATCATAATTAAAAATTAAAAAAGTAATCAAAAGCTGTTGAGAAGTCAGGAATCATGAAAGCTGTATGTGTCCACTAGATTAAGTCACAGTCACAAGCAACTGATCTTATTGAAAGTACTTTTTGTGTAATGATAAATAAGAAGTCTGGTTACTTTGGGATATAGAAATATAGGCACAGGGAAGAAAAGGAAATAATATTTATAAAGAACATTTTAGATGCTTTGACTGGGAGGAATAACATAGATAGAACCAGATTAGGATAGAGAAGCAGAAGAAATGCATTTATAATTTGGAAAGATAAGATTATTAAGATATTGAAGTGGCAGAAATGGGGTTATTAAGTGGGCTTGAGATAATAAGAATGGATCACATCCATCAACGTGGGCAGCAGAGCTGATGGAGGGAAATACAGTGGAGAACAACTGCACTGCTCTAACAGGAAGACGATAAATTTCCAAAGGAAGACATTCCTGTTCTCTGGTCTTAAGCTATGCAAAGAAAGTTCTGCGACTTCTTTATTATCTGAATGAAAGCCTTAAAAATGATCTTTAATTCACCCTACTGTAGCAGGGTGTGGTGAATCTTTGGTAATCGTTGTGCCTGGGAAGCTAACCTGAAATATAAACTTCCTTTTACAGAGAAACAAAATAAAACTTAAGAACAAACAAACAAAAACCTAAGATAAATACTCTCTTCTCCTGGTTTTTGCTGTGAGATTATGCCTTTGTACATTGTAAATATTTGTCACTGTAAATATTGGTTTTAATAAAATGCTGATTAGTCAAGAAGCTAGACAGAAAGTAGAGGGTGGCAAGCAGACTAGGAGAATTCAGGAAGCCAAAGAGCAGAGAGACTGATGACCACAAGACATGGGGGTATTGGGATGAGAATGATGCACTGAGAATATGACAACAAGCCACATGACAAAACTTGATAAGAATCATGGGTTAGTTTAAAAGTAAGAATTAGCAAGTAATATGTGTGAGCTATATATTGATTTTATATATATATATATACATATATATGTATATGATTGGCCTTAATAGCATGTACTTAATATAAGCCTCTGTATGTTCATTTGAGACTAACTAGCTGCATGACTACTAGCTGGGCAGCACCCAGAAGCTAAATACTATAGGTTTCCTCTTCCTACTTTTGCTTGACATATGCTTGCCACAGAGTTTAAATGTAGAGAATTTCCATTTCAGAGGCAATTCTCAGGAGCTAGGGTCCATTTCCCATTCTGTTATGTTTCCCATAATCATTATTCCAACCAATTTTTCTGGTACTTTTTCTTTTAGTTTCCTTCAGCGAGCAATGGATTCAGTTAATTTTCAATAGAATGTATTAGGGTATCTGTACTGTCACATTTGATATATAATGTGAGGGAAATGAACATGCTTCAACTGTTTTACTATCTCCCTCTGGAAATATCAAGTTGATGCTTGAGATTATACAAGTCAGGATCCATCTAAAAAAACCAGAAACTATCCTAAGAATTTAAAGTAAATGGAATTTAGCCAAGGGAATTGGTTACATGGGTGAAAAAAAAAAAAAAAAAAAAAAAACAACTAAGAACCAAGAAGCAGAAAGTGAGTCAACTTACAGGCTAAAGGTAGAAGAAAGGACTCTGCCATGAATTGGAAAAACAAAACAGGAGGCAGAATTAATCTGCAGGATCATGCTAATTTTATCCACAGAACCACAGCAGTGTGGGTACTCTGTTACCTTTTTGAAGGAGTGTGTACCTAAAGCTTTCTGATGACCCATACCATACTACCAAAACAAAAAGTATAGATGGAGGCTCATGGAGCTGGTTTAAAATAAAATTGAAATTAGAGCAAACATTTAATCTGATGAACAGTTGTGTTAGTGAATCCTCATTCAGAGATTCATAGTGTTTCAAGCTGTGCTTTACATGATACACAAACTCATGAGATAGGACCCTGCAGGACTTTCTGCTTGGTTGATAAATATCTCATATCCCCAATGTCAGAAAACAAGTATTTTTAGCAACTAACTCTTCTGTATTATATGCATATTAAAACAAAATCATTTTGCCACTATCTTATCTTTACTACAGATATCCACAAGCAACAAGGTGGTATGTATAAGTGAACTTTGTTTTAAAGTAAAAATCCTGTTTTTTTTTTAAATAAGCAAACAAAATATAAATAATAAAATCACAAAAAACATTTTAGTGTGAACTGAAGCAAACCACAAAATAAATTATACCCTGAAATGACCTGGAACAAACATGTTTTGGGTTCTACTTCATAGAAACAAACAATTAAATATTAATCTGGGAGATACTCACCCATAGTTTAAAGGATATTACTTACTATAGTAGCAACTTAACAACCCTTTCGTCTTTTCCTATAGAAGTATAATGTTGCACATTGGTGTAAATGATCTAATAGCTATAATTTGAGTCCAATTAATAAGCTCCATATGCTGTATGATATTAAACAGCTGGACCTAGTCTGTCTATATTAAACCATTTCCTTTTAACAAGCTTATGATTTATTATAGTGCCACTGATTTAATGAGTCCTAAGAAGTTTATTTTTTTCTCCCCTAGGAGATCATACTGCTCAACTTTGCAGGTATGCACTATTTTGAAAGTGTTAATCATTATGTGTAGTATTTGGATTTGGGCCTGTTGATTATGCAAAGTCAGGTCATCCCTAAATGTTATTATTATGAAGTTGCCAACAGTCATTAATTGTTCTTCTTTCCACATCAACATATATCATGTTGACATCATTTTCTAATTTGCATATATATTTGAACAGTAGTTGGTAGACTTTCTTCATACTCCTTCCACTACCTTTAATCATCTTGTTGAAAAAATCCATGGTATAGCAGTGTTTTAGGTGAGAGGAGATATGAATATTAATGTTTTAGAGGGGGAAGAAAGGTAGCATCTTCTCTGGCCTAGAGATTTTTCTGTATGTGGTTCTAGATTCCCCATTATCTTTCTATCCTGAGCCTCACTATCCTACAACAGCAAGAAAGAAACACTTCAGTGTAGCTGAAGCACATGGAAAAACCTTAAAACCAACTTAATGAAGATAATAAAGGTCCTTTGTAGTGGGATAATGTCATTGCATTGTAAATAATTGTCCTGTCTACTGGTTTAATAAAATGCTAATTGGCTGAAGGCAGACGGGAAGTATGGGTGGGGCTGCCAGACCCTAAGAAAACTCTAGAAACAGAAAGAACAGAGCAGAGATGCCAGGAGACACAGAGAAAAAAAGTTGAAATGCTGCTGAAAAAGGTACTGAGCCACATGGCTGAACAAGATAAGAATAGGGGGTAGTTTAAGAGTTAAGAATTAGCAAGTTATATGTCTGGGCCCTACATCAATCAGTGTAAAAATAATATAAGTATCTGTGTGATTCTGTGGGACTAAATGTGTTTCTGTGGGACTGTGAATCTGAAACTTGAGGCTAAGACCAGAAACATAATATTACAAATGGTGTACCAATGTGGGTAAAATATACTCACAGAAAGCTTAAAAACAGTTCTAGAGCACAGAATTGGAGCCACAAACAGCTTCTGAATTGTGTCTCTCAAGTAGGCTGTGTTAAAGAGACTGAGTGGTGTATGAGATTAAATTACAAAATAGCATTCTTGCTGCAACAAGGCTGATTTCTGAGCCTCAATGTAAGCAAGGAGCTGTATATGGTAGAATTATGGTTTCTATTTATATAGACAAAAAGAAACACAGTCAAAGACTACTTCTTAGTATCAGCAGTGTTTTTTGAGGGGAAAACTCTGTTTGCTGGAGACTAGCAGAAGCACAGCTTTTTAAAGAGAGGCTTTCTAATTCAGCCTTAAAAGCAAAACACTTGTGAATCTTTTAAGAGAACTTGCTGCCAAATACTTAAATAAAGTTCAGGAGCAAAAAACAGCAGTGCTTTACTTGGTGATTATATGGACCCCCAAACTCCCCAAAGTAGTAATTGTTGGTCCTACCAGTACCTCAGCTAAAAGCAAATTCTGTGTAGCTAGACCAGGAGCAGTGTGTAGGCAGCTCACTACCCTAGCCAAGCCTTTAATCCTTAGCCACACTTTGGCAGATTAAGGGTGTGGTCAGAAATAGAAATAAAAAAAAGCTGTGTGGAGTCATCTACCCTAACCAAGCAATGATGTGGAGTCAGAAAAAAATAAGAAATAAGAGATATACAGTAAAGACAGATTAAACAAAATCTCTAAATTGTAGAGAGTGTATTTAAAGTATATACATAGACTTGAGGGAGAAAATAAAAAGAAAAACAATAAAGTCCTTAAAAAGATATAAAGTAGAAAGAAATAGTATTAAGCCACATAAAAGTGGAAAATAAAAAGAGTGTCTGGATACTGAATGTTATTGTCTTTAAGTTTTTTGTCTAATATAAATGAAGTAGTTAAATTTGCTAAAAGATATTTTATTATGAAGGCTCCTGAATTAATCCAACTTATATATTTTGTAAATGAGTTGACTTTAAAACTAAAATCAAAAGATATGCTACTTTGGAGAGGTGGTTTTTCTCTTTTTTCCCCCCAGAAAATGAGCAGCTGTGGATTTATTCCTGGTTAAAGAAAATAAAGTTTGATAAAGGAAAACCCCTGGAAAAGTCCCCAATGAAAACAGATGGCTCAAATCATCATTTCAGAGCACCTCTGTTTCAGTTTTCTCTGAAACTTTGTATCCAAAACAGCTTCAAGGAGAGTGGGTGAGATGACCCAGCCTTACAGACTATTCCACTAAAGACCTGTCCATAATCCTAATTTTCTTTTGGATCCCCAGGGGGTTGCCAGTGCCCCTATTCAGCAGGAAGTAGACTAGAGAAATAGGCCGACATTTCCAAAAAATGAATTATGGATGCTTGTGTTTGTTTACAGTGTTGGTTATAAGTTGTTAAAGATAATAGGAAAAAGAGGATATTAGATGTTGGGTTCTTCATGTTTTAAAAGGGAAAATGTAGTGGAATTATGTTGTTGCACTGTAAATAATTGTCCTGCCTATTGGTTTAATAAAAATGCTGATTGACCAAAGGGAGACAGGAAGTGTGGGTGGGATTACCAGACCAGACTAAGAAAACTCTAGGTACAGGAAGATCAGAGCAGAGATGTGAGAAAAATCAGCAGAGATGCCAGGAAACAGAGAGAAAAGAAGTTAAAATGCTGCTGAGAAAAGGTACCAAGCTGCATGGCTGAACAAGATAAGAATCATGGGTTGAGTTAAGATGAAGTTAGCAAGTTATTTACCTGGACCCTAAGTCAATCAGGGTAAAATTCATGTAAGCATCTGTGTGTTCCTGCAGGTCTGCTGGTCAGCACCTCAGGGCTAGGCCGGTAAGGCCAGGCCAGAAACTTTTACTACAGTCCTTTAAGAGAAAATAAAAAACTCTTAAAAATTGAGAAAAAGATAAAAAGTTAAAGGAAATCAATTAATCACATATACAATGCCAAGTATACCAAAAAAAATAAAAATAAACAAGCTGGTGAAAGAAACTGTTCAAGACTTGAAAGTGAAAATAGAAATAATAAAGAAATCACAAACAAAGGGAATACAGAAAAAAAAAAAACCTTGGTACAATAACAGAAACTAAAGATGAAGCATCACCATCAACAGAATAAAAAAGAACATCTCAGCTGTTAAAGATAGCATAAATATTCATTAAAAAATGTTAAATCTGAAAATTTCCTAACATAACACATCTAGAAAATCTGGAACACTATGAAAAGACTAAACCTAAGAATAATAGAAAATGAATAAGAATCCTAGTTCAAATACCAGAAAATATATTCAACAAAATATCAGAAGAAAAATTTTCTATCCTAAAGGAGGACAGGCATGTAAAGGTAAAAGAAGCTTAAAGAACACCAAATATATTAGCCCAGAAAAACAATCCCTGTGTCATATAATAGTTAAAATACTAAGCATACTGAACAAAGAAAGAATATTAAGAGCTGCAAAGGAACAGGGGCAATGAACATATGATAATTCACATAATAGGTTGATGTAGGATATCTTTCTATATGCTGTGAATATCATTCATTAATAAAGAAACTGTCTTGGCCTATGGTAGGCATATTAGAAGTAAGCAGGAAATCAGAGCATAGACAGGGGAAGGAGGGCGGAGTCAAAGGAGATGCAATCCATATGCCTGGAAATCAAAATATAAAGAAATAATAGGTGAGTCACGGGCCATGTGGCAAGACAGATGAATAGAAATGGGTTGAATTAAATTGTAAGAGCTAGTTAGCAATGTGCCTGAGCCATAGGCAGATCAGAATGTAATTAACACAAGCGTCTGAATCATTTTTGCAGCCTAAGTGGCTGTGGACATGTTGGGACCTTTTGACTAGGTTGGGCTAGAAACCTTCTATTACAAATAACACCCAACATGAGACACAAACAACCACATAAAGCCTGAAAAAGCTTAGGGTTATAGAGCACAGGAAACAGAGCCAAAAGCAGCTTCTGAACTGTGCCTCTCAAGGGGTTGCGGTACAGAGACTGAGTGGTATACTGGATTGAATTAAAAAAATGGTAGGTTGGCCAAGAGAAGCTTAAGCTACAACAAGGCTGGTTCCCAAAGTCTCACAGAAGACTTGGTATAAACAACAAGGTATACACGAGGTATTGTAACTGTAATTCTTGACTGATAGCTATTTCGTTATTTGTAATTTTGCTATGTTGAAAATCAAACTTTGGTGATTAGACAGAAAAGCAGAAGTGATGTGGGATGTATTTATGCATGTTGTGAATATCATTCATTAATAAAGAAACTGTCTTGGCCTATGACAAGCATCTTAGAAGTATGTGAGGAAATTTGAGCATAGATGGGGGAAGGAGGGCAGAGTCAAAAGAGATAAAATCCAGCCATCCAAGAAGCAAGATGTAAAGAAATAGGTAAGCGGCAGGCCTTATGGAAGGCCAGATTACTGGAAAAGGGTGGAATTAAGATGCAACAGCTAGCTAGCAATATGACTGAGCCACAGGCCAAGCAGAATGTAATTAATATAAGCATCTGAGTCATTGGCAGGGCGCTAAGCAGTGGTGAGCAGGCCAGGACCTTGAGACTGGACTGCACCAGAAAACTCTCATTACAATATGAAGACCTATTAGAATATTCAATGGAGACTCTAAAAGTCAGAAAGGCCTGGATAGAGGGTTTACAGATCTAAGAAGCCAAGGATGACAACCCAGATTACTAAGCAAAATTTTCAATTTCCATAGACAGAGAAAAATGAGTCGTAACAATTTCAAGTTTAAACAACATCTGTCCACAAATTTAGTCTCACAGAAGGTAATAAAAGAAAAACTACAACCCAAGGACATCAGTTACTCCCATAGAAATACATATAAATAATCTCATAGCAGAACAACACCCAAATATAAAAAGTATCTCTCCCTTCTTCTCTCTTTTCATCTCTCTTTTCCTCCTCTCTCTCTCTCTTTCCCTCTCCCATCCCCTCTCCCACTCTCCCTCTCTCTCTCTCTCTCTCTCTCTCTGTCTCTCTGTCTCTGCCAACAACAAAACAACAGTCATTGAGCATTAATATTTCTCAATTCCCTAGTGAAAAGACATAGGCTAACAGAATAAATATGAAAATGTAAAAACATGATACAACCTTGTTTTGCATAAGGAAACACATTTCAACACTAGACATTGACTCATAATAAAGCGTTGGAAAGAGATTTCCCAAGTGAACAGATTTAAGAAACAAGCTAATATATAACAAAAGTGATTTTCAAATAAAATAGACCAAAAGAGATGGAGAAGGGCATTTCATACTTATCAAAACAAAAGAATCCAAAAAGAGGACATTATAATTTTTAACATGTATGTCCCAAATGCAAGACATGTATATTTGTAATAGAAACACTACTAAAGCATAAAACAAATGTTGAAACTCACATAAAATTGTAGAAAATTCACTATCCCACTTTTACTAATAGAGAAATCATCCAGAGAAAACTAAACATAAATAATGGAGCTAAATGACACTATGAGTCAAATGAACCTAAACAGACATGATTAGAACATTTTACTGAAACACAAAAGAACATATATTCTTCTTTGTACCTCATGAAACATTCCCCCAAGTTGACCATATTTTCAATCACAAAGAAAGTCTCAACACATACAAAGATGTTTGGAATAATCCGTATAATATCTGGTAAGATATGATAATTCTTATCAGACTACCATTGATTTAACCTTAACTTGAACAACAACAGACTCAACAGAAAATGAACAAATTCATAAAAATTGAATTAACTTTCTACTGAATTACCACTTGGTCACAGAAGAAAGAAATAAATTAAGAACTTCCTAGAATTCAATAAAAATGTACAACACACCCAAACTTACAGGACACTATGAAAGCAGTGCTAAGAGAAAAGTTCATAACTGTAAATGATTACCTAAAGAAATTAGACAAATTAGTCATATTAGGGACCTACCAGCATACCTGGAATCTCTAGAACTAAAATAAGCAAACACACCCAGGAGAAGTAAACAGTAAGAAATAATCAAGCTCAGGGTTAAAATCAATAAAATTAAAATAAAGAGAACAACACAAACAATTGACAAAACAAAGAAAACCCACCAGATAGACAAACCCTTATTCAAACTAACTAAAAAGTAGAGATAATATCCAAATTAACAAATGCAGAAACTGAAAGGAGATATAACAGCAGACACTAAAGAACTTCAAAGAAGCATTATGTCATTCTTTGAAAACTTATACTCTACAAAAGTTGGAAAATCTAAAAGAAAAAGGACAATATTCTCAATAGTTTCTACTTACCAAAGCTAAACAAAAATCAGATAAGCAACTTAAGTAGATCTTAACCCCTAGTGAAATAGAGAAGTCATTAAAAGTTTCCCAACCAAAAAAGTTCAGAGCCAGATGGCTTTAGTATAGAATTCTGCCAGGCTTTCAGAGAAGAGTGCATACCAATAAAATCCTGAAATTATTTTACATAATAGAAACCAAAGGAATATTGCCAAATTTACTTTATGAGGACATAGCTGCCCTGGTACCCAAACCATACACAGACTCAACCGTAAAAATTACACACCAAATTTTACTCATGAAAATTGATGTAAAAATGCTCAATAAAATGCTGGCAAACTGAATTCAAAAACACATAAAAAAAAAAAAAAAAAAAAAAACTACCATTGTTGTTGGCTCTTAATGGCTCCCTTGGGGCCTGTCCTACTAAACACCCTGATCAAATAGGCTTAATCTTAGAGATTCAAGGATGATTCAATAAACAAACAAACAAAAAACTGTCAATGTAATACACCATATAAACAAACAAAAAACACACATAATTACCTCATTATATACTGAAAAACATTTGACAAAATCCAACATCATTCATGATAAAATTATTAAAGAGATCAGGGATACAGAGAACATAGGTGAAAAATAATAAAGGCAATATACAGCAAGCCAATAGCCAACATCAAATTAAATAAAAAGAAACTTAAAGAAATTCAATTAATATCAAAGACAATACTGGCACCTTTATATATCTATTCAAAATAGCACTTGATGTTTTATCTAGAATAATAAAACAACTAAATGAGGACAAGGAAACACAAATGAGAAAGGAAGAAATCAAAGTATCTCAATTGCAGATGAAAAATAGTTTACATAGTGATCCCAAAAGTTTTACCAGAGAATGCCTATGGCTCATAAACACCTTCAGGAAAGTGAGTGAATAAAAAAATCAATGTTTAAAAAAAAATCAATGGTCCTTCTTATATAAATGATAAATGGACTGAAAAAAAATTTAGAAAGATGAGAGCCTTCACAATAGCTACAAATATTAAAAAATATAGTGGGTGTAATCTAACCAATCAAGTAAAAGACCTGTATGACAAGAACTTCAAGTCATTATAGAAAGAAATTGAAGAAGATATCAGAAGATAAAAAAGTATCCCATCCTCATGATTGAATAATATAGTAAAAATAACTATTTTACCAAAACCAATCTACAGAACAAATGTAATTCCCAACAACATTCAAACACAATTATTCACAGAAATTGAAGGACAATACTCAACTTCATATGGAAAAACAAAAATTCCAGGGTAGATAAAATAATTTTGTACAATAAAAGAACTTTAAAGGAGATATCGCCATTCCTAATTTCAAGCTGTACTATAGAGCAATAGTAATTTAAAAAAGCACATCCTTTTTGTTGTTACTACAACTCAATTTTCTTAACTTCCCTTTCATATTTTTTGTTATTGATGCATAAGTACAAATATTAACATACAAAAGCAGTGTATTCTGTTAAATAGTGTCACAATAGTTTTTGGACTTCAGGACTTTTCATATGATCACAATATGATGTCAGCAAATAAAAAAAAACTTTGCTTCTTTTTTTTATAAAAATAAAGCCTCATGGTAGTGGCATTAAAACAAACAGGTTGATCAAACGAACCAAATCAAATACTCAGACATAAATCTACACACCTATGGACACCTAATTTTTCATAAAGAAGCCAGAAATATAAATTGAAAAAGAAACCATTTTCAACAAATGATACAGGTCTGAATGTATGTGAGCATGTAAATGAATGAAAATAGATCTAAATCTATCACCCTTCATAAAACTAAAGTTCATATAGAGCAAAAACCCTATATAAAACCTGAAACACTGAACCTGGTAATAGAGAGAGTAGGGTCAGTTTTGAATGCATTGGTACAGGAAACAACTTCCTGAACAGAACACCAATCGTGTAGGCATTATAATAATTACTACATGAGACCTCATGAAACTGAAAGCTTCTGTAAGGCAAATAGACAAAGAGAATAGAGAAAGTTTTTCATCAAACCCACTCCTGACAGATTTGATTTACAAAATATATAAAGAATGAAAGAAAGTAGCAATTAACATACCAAATAATCCAATTAAAATTTAGGTACAGATCTATACTAAGAATTATCAATAGAGGAATCTCAAATGGACTAAAACACTTAAGGAAGTATGTGACATCCTTATCCGTCAGGGAAATGCAAACCTAAATGATTCTGAGATTCTATCTTATACCTGTCATATTGGCTAAGATCATAAACACAAGTGACAAGTCATTTTGAAGAGAATACGGTAAGATGAACACTCCTCTACTAATGATAGGTGAAAAAAACTTGTACCATCACATTAAAAATAAATATGGCAGTTACTCAGAAAATTGGCAATCAATCTACCCCAAGATCTACCTACAACACTCTTGGGCATATAGCCAAAGGATGCACAATCATAATACAAGGACATTTGCTCAACAATGAGAATAACTGCCTTATTTTGTAATAGCAAGAACCTGGAAAAAAACTAGATGCCCTTCACCTGAAAAATGAAATAAAGAAAATGTGGTACATTTACATAACAAAATAATACTTCTGTTAAAAATAATGAGGTCACAAAATTTGTCTCCAAATGGATGAAACTAGAGATCATCTTGAGTCAGGTAATAAACCCAGAAAGGCAAACATGGCATGTACTCACTTATAGGTGGATATTGGCTGTAAAGTAAAAGATAACCAGGCAACAATCTGCAAACCAAAAGAAGTTAATTAACAAGGCTCATGGTGGGACACATAAATTTCACTGTGAAGGAAAATATAATAGATATTGAGGATGGGGAGAGGGTTCTGCAGGAGTGTTCTGAATGAGAACAGGAGGAATCAGGTAAAGGGAGGATGCAGGGAGTACTGGGAAAAACAACTAGAGTTAGGGATATCTCCATGATGAGCTAGAAATCTACCAGGAATCTAGGAGGGTGACCCTGGATAAGATTCCTAGCAATGAAACTAAACAAACCTGAACAGGCCATCTCATGTAGGCAAGGCTTCCATTGGAGGGATTGGGACACCAAACCAATCCTATAATTTTCACCTTAAGTTTTCCCTGCCTACAATACATGCTGGAGTAAAGGTGGTGTAGACATTATAGTGTGTCCAACAATGACTAGTCCAGCTTAAGATCAATACCATGAGAGGAAGCCCACTCCTGACACTACTTGGTGGACTAGAACTCAGAGGTGATAGCCTATAGACCTGAGAGAACCTAACATGATTAGAAAAAGTCAATGAAATATTCCTTATGATATTGTACTATACTCATAGATATTACCCAGCCAAATTGTCATCAGCGAGGCTTTACACAGCAACTGACAGAAGTGGATGCATAGACAGACCTATGGCCAGTCATTAGACAGAATTCAGAGAATCCTGTGGAAGACAAGCAAGAAGAATTATGGGAGTCAGAGAAAATTAGCACACTACAAGAAAATCCCACAGAATAAACTAACCTGGGATCACAGGGACTCAAAGAGAGTTAATTGCTAACCATAGAGCATACATGGGACTGACCAAGGCCTTCTGCACATATGTTACAGTCATGTAGCTCTATCTTATTATGTGACTCCTAACAGTGGAGTCACTGTCTCTGACCCTGTTACCTGTGCCTAAGACCCTTTCCTCCTACCAGGTTGCTTTGTCCAGCCTTAGTAGGAGAGGAGGTACCTAGTCTTCCTGTAATTGATATGTCATAACTAGCTAATAACCATGAGAGGCCTTCCCTTTTAGGAAGAGAACGGAGAAAGAGAGGGAGTTATGTGAGACTGGAAAAGAAGGATGAAGGAACAGCTGTGATAGGGCTGGGTAAAATTAACGAATAAAAAATAAATTTCAAAGGACTTCAGGCTCCATAGACTCATAGTTAATGATATGTACAATTATTTTGAAACATGTTATAAAGTGTTAAGATAAAAAAAATTTCAACTAAAAGATAAGCTTTAATGCTTTGAACTCGTCACTTTTAAAAGAAATTTTTTATGGTTCCTGTTTTACATGTTATAAAACCCCTGTTCTATAGATTGATAAATAATATTCAGTAGCCAGGATTATATTAATTTTTCTTATGCTTAACACAAATTTTAATTTAGAATAGCTTAAGAGCAAAATGTCTAAAATAAATTACTTCGATGTATATTCCTTTATATGTGCAAATGTGTGCATACAATTTGCAAACACCTTAGCTAAAATTTTAAAATATCAATAATTTGGCAATGCTATTCACAGAATATTGAGCATAATTTGTAATTGGACTATGACCTATAATGTTAAAGAAGAAATAAATTACAGTGGACACTCATATAATAAAGACACCACAACTATCTCTTAGAGTGTATTACTTTGCTTTTTGTTGCTATGGTTAACACTATTATCAAAGCAATTTGAAACAAAAAGAGCTTATTTCAGCTTATTGCATATATTCCATCCTGAAATGATGCTGGGCTCAGAGCTGAAGGCAGAAACATGGATGCAAAAACTAAAGCAGAGGCCATAGAGAAATGCTGCTTGCTGGCTTGCTCTCCATGCTTTTTGCAGTGCTTTCTTACATCAGGGCCAGCTACCCAAGGATGGTACTGTCCACAGTGAAATTGGCCTTGCCATATTAATCATTAATAGAGGAAATGCTCCATGATTTGCCTGCAGGCCAATGGAGGCATCTTCTCAGTTGACAACCTGAGTTGTGTCAAGTTAACAGGAAACTAGCCTCTGCATAAGAGAAATGCAGTAGCATTTTCTATGTTCACATCGGGCAAATGTGTTATCACGATTAGTTTAATATGCTGGGACCTTGATATCCACTCTCAGTAGTTTGTAGATGACTCATTTGCAGTCCTCAAGAAGAAATTCTCACAACTGATAAACATTTTTAAAACTATTCAACATCTTTAGCCATCAAGAAAACACAGATTAAAACTACATTAAAGGGAGAGAAAAATGGTCCCATGTTTAAAAGCATTCATTTATACTCTGGAGAATAACCAAGTTCCACACATGCCAGCAGTACCAAGGGCACAGTAAAAACTAAAACTATGAAAAAAGGAAGTAGGATGGTCAAATGCTAACAAAAATAACTTTTTTTCAAACAGCACAGGCTAGATTTACAAGGTAAAAATAAGTAGTCTTCTTTTGACTAAAATTTGACTCTTCAACTTATCAAGTCCCAAAACTTGATGCTTATGGCTATAGAATTTACAGCTAGACCTATCTAAATTAATTTGAGTTAGTAATTTTTTAAACCTTCTTATTTCTTCTGTATTGAAAGTACAATGTTGTTACCATGTTAAATAATGAAAATATAAAATCAAAGTTTAGATACTATTTGCAAAATGTCTTTCATTTATTGTCAAGCAATGATTTAACTAATTGATTGTGTATATGTCCCCAGAACAATTTTCAAACATTTCTTGTAAAACTGAAGCTATTATTCATGACTAATTTAAACACTTAATACTAGATAAACATAGCAATTTTCCTATGTAGTCCTACCTTTCTCTGTTCCACCTAGCCAGTCTTGCAGCCACTTATGAAATAATTGACTTGGAGGCTTAATTTTATAGTACTGTCTGGGCCAGTAATTACTGACTAGCTCTGACACTTAAATTAACCCACAATTCTATTTATGTTCATCTACACATCTTGGTATCTTTTCTCTTTGCAGCATTCTAATCTTTCTTGCTTTCTCTGCCTCTGGCTGACATATGCTGCTCCACTCTTTCTATTCCTAGAATTCTCCCAGTCTGATCACCCTACCTATATATACTTCCTGCTTCACTACTGGCCAGTCAGCATTTTATTAAACCAATGGAAAGTAACAAATCTTTACAGTGCACAAAAAGCATTATTTTATAGTCCTAGAAGTGACAGGCAAAGTCTAGAGACATCTTAGTACATAAGTTTTGATAATACACTTAACTATAAAACACATCACCCTAGCTTGCCTCCTGGGCGTGGCCACGCAATTCCTGTGTTGCTGCCACACCCCTTCCTGAAGAACATGCATGCCCCACCCACAGCTGTGCTGGGGTGTGTCTACATGGTCACCTGGGGTGTGTCTACATGGTCACCCTTTAAAGAGATAGAACATGTGGCAGGGGACCTGTTTTTTCTACCCCTCTTTCTCTCATTTCCCCTCCCCAACCCGTTCCCCCAATAAACTCAACATGGCTTCCTGGCAGCAAGTCTGAGTGTTCCATCCTTCCACCCACGTGCAAAATACTAACAATGAGCAGTGTCATTTTATTTAACAGATGGAAAAATGGATACAGAGAAAAAAATAGAAGCTTTAACTGAAAAAAAATAAGTAGAACCTGGTCTCCTTTTTTTCTGTTGCTTTATGATAAAATATTGTCATTCATGATATATAAGATTTGACCAAATTTAAAAAAAATGATTCTTCAAAAGAAGGGCAGAGAATTAATGGTGATGGGGGTTTGACTTTTAAACTTGGAACATGAACAACTACAGGGATTAGACAAGGAGGTTAAAAAAAAGCCTTTAAAAACAGAGTCAGCAAGCAAATGACTCCTCTCCTGGGGGAAATCTGTGCAGCATTAGAAATACCTTGGTTTTAATCCAGTGATGGTCATGTCAGCTTTGTGACATACAGACTATAAAATAATATGTTGTTTGAAGTAACTAAATGTGTTGCACCTTGTTATAGCAGCACATAAAAATTAATGATTGCTTCAATCTGACAAGATTTGACATTAAAAAACAAGATTTAGTTAATGTCAAAAAAATAGGGAACAGAGAATCCCAGCCTTTTGTTTTTGTTAAAAGAATAGAAGGAATGTCCCTAACATGCCATGTATTTTATCTATATGAACTATTTAATAGGAAATATATAGCAGTTTTTCATCATTTTCCTGTAAACATAGAGTAACAGAATTTAATATCATTTTCTTTTTTTTTATTCTCTTGGTAGATTTGTATCTTATAGTTACTAAATCCTTAAAAATAAAAGTAATATAAATTTCCCCTTTAAGTAATAAATAAAACCACTTACATGGAGGCAAGTACAAAATTTAAACAATACAAAATAAGGAGTTAAAATTATACATACCTACAGTATACACACACACATATGCACAGTGGGAAAGAGATGATATATGATAAATACATGATAAACAAGATATAGAGATAGATAGATGGATAAAACTATTGATAGATAATAGAAAACCAAAACCAAATTCTTTAAATATACATTATTTTCTGTATTTATACTTGATATATGACTTACACATAGTTTTTTGTGTATATGAATTTGTGTGAAGTATATAAAATTATGGTCTGTCTACAGTCATATATATTTAAATGCAGGTAGTGTTCTGGGGGAAAAAAACATGGGTATCATTTCTCAGATGCCTTTCATCTTTGTTTGAGATAGGGTTTCTTACCACCTATTTCCAAATCCCATTTTGCCATAGCTGAGACTAGAGGTTTCTGACATATTCTATCACTTCTGGGAACCTAAACTTAAATTCTTCCAACAATGATACTAGTATATTGTTGTTGTAGGACAAATTTTTTGTACAATGAAAAGATATGTCTCTGACTAAGTTGCCTCCTGATTGGTTTAATAAAAACCTGAGTAGCCGATAGCTAGTCAGGAGAGAATAGATGGAATTTCAAGGCAGAAAAAGGAACTGAGAGGAGGAATCCAGGCACAGGGAACTCAGTCAGTCAGAAGTGTAGTACTGAGAAAATGTAAAGAGCTACATGGCAGAATAGAAATTGAAAATATTGGGTTAAGATAAAATCCTAAGCTAAAAGCCAAGCTTTCCAAATTATTAAGTCTTTGTGCCATTATTTGTGAGCTCGAAGTTTGAAAATAAAATACAACTATAGCTTACCAACTGAAGCATCTCTCATTCTACTGACATATAATTATATACAGAGATAATAGCAAAACATCTTAAAGTATATATACAATATATACTCGTTTAAATGTCAAAAGCATAGATGTTCTTTCTACTACTAGACATGTATATTTTAGTAAAACTAATGAGTACTTATTATAATTTAATTCATAATTTTTTCTCTTTAGGTATATATAAAGTTAAACAGACCAATATTTCATTCTATCTGAATGAACAAGGAATCTAAAAATACTTATAAAACAGTACTGAAATAATTATTAGTCTGCATTTGCTAAATCACTGTACATAGTCTGTAACAGAAAGCATTATGTCAAACAATAAAATAATTTTTCTACAAAAAATATTTCATTGTACAATTAAAAGTATATTATGAATTCTTATTGATCCTTCATGGTTAAAATTAATTAAAACAACTATGTCACAATACTAAATACACATTAAACATACAGAAGAACTTTAAAGTTTTAATATTCATTAAGTGACTTGAATGACAGCATTAAGTTTGGGGTTTTTTTTGGGGTTTTTTTTGTTTTTTTTTGTTTTTTTTTTTTAGTGTTCTGGCCTTTTTTCTTAAGCTCCATTTAAATATATAACATAAATTGTCCCTCCTCTATGCTCGGAGATGATCAAAAACAAAAATTTTTGAACTTACTTATCTCATCCTGTATCTTCTTTTGATATGTGACCAAAGCATAATAATAAAAAACTGGTAGTGGAAAAGCAGAGATTCTTGTTCCCAGTATAAGCATAAAACATAATTTCAGGAGCCAACCCTATTTCAAGTTTGATTCTGGCACAAGGGTTGGAATGTTATTATATTTCCTCATTTTCTCCTTTAATTAATGCATTAACTCTTCCAAAATGCTGTGTGCATTTATAGAAAGCTAACAAGCTAAACGTCCCTTTATAATATGTTCATGAATTTGGTATTTAGTATTTCTTAATGATGTAGGAATTATAAGAATGAATAAGACATATTGAAATGTTGAAATACTTTTAAGTAACTTGCTTCTTAAAAATGCCTAATATTTGTTATGAACTGTTATTCTAAGGTTTCCATTTCACAACTACTGATTTAGATATTTTAAAAATTGAGCCAGATATCAGTTTTGTAGGCAAAAGCTCACATGATTCTAAAGAGTCGCAGGTATTTGCAAAGAGTCTGTTTGCATTCATGGGTAGATATATATTTTATGTTCTCTAGAAGTTATTTTTGACTTATTTGAGGTCATCTGCTGGACAATATTTTTCACACTTATATTCTTACTAATGAAAATTCAATAGCAGACCTCCAAATATGGTAAGCCTAAATAGAAAGAACTGGAGATGAAGACTCCAGTTAAGAGGCCTTCAGAGCAGTGCTGCTCTTACAGAGGACCTGAGCTCAGTCTCAGATCTGTATTGCTTATCTTGTAGCCACTTAAACTCCTGCTCCAGAGTGTATTGATGATTCTGCCCTCTATGAGTACATCTCTCACATACAAACACATACACAAAATTAAAAATAAAATAATTTAAGACACTGGAATAATTAAACATAAAAATAAAAAACACATCTAGACAAATGCATAGCTATGATTAGACTCTTCAATAGGCCTTTGATAACTTAACAGCACTATGAATGAGCAATATCCAACAACTGCAGGAGAAATATTTTTTTTATTTTCTTGCTACATATTCCAAGATGCCTGAAATAGAAACAAGACACACATCTAAAATAATTGAATCCATAATATTCTTTTCTCTAGCCACAATAAAATCAAGGTAGAATCCAATAGGTGAAATAAATATATCAGAAGAGTCTTCCAAAACATGAGAACTACATACCACATAACAAGCATTTTATGAACCATACATTGATAAAGAAGTCTCAAGTGAAAATAAAAATTCACTAAGGAAATCTCTAAGACTATGCTAATATAAGGTAGATAAATTCACAGGTAAAATGAAAAAATAAGATTCAGATACACTAGTACTGAAATGTAACAGCATAAAATATTTACATGAAAATAGAAAGTGTTAATTCACCAAAATCTCTTGAGAAAACTCCAGCAAAGAAAAACAAATACATTCATAAATAGAAGGGAAAATTGTAACTGAGAACCAAAAACAGAGGGGAAATAGAAGGCAATTATTGAAATAGATTTACAAACAAACAAAACAGAATTGGACTGACATATTTCAATAATAAATAAGAGAAAGGAAAAATATGTAGTTTCTATTATCAAGAATGAAAAAGAGGTTATGACTAGAGAAAATTGACATAGAGATGAAATTCATATGCCTCTTTGCCATTATGTCTCTTTGTTTCACTATTAAATATTTGTGTTGTTCTTTTTTTACTTGACGACTCACATTTATTCAATACGTATTGCATGTGGTCAGCATTTCAGAAAATAACAGCCACTGAAAGTGAATAAGCTATATGTTATTCTAAGAGACTTTAATCTAAAGAAAATCTAGACTTTAATCTAAGAGAAAGACTAGAAAATTTTAAAACATAGTGGGCCTTGTGGCTCAAGCTCATAACCAAATACTGAGAAGGCAGAGACAAGAAGATCATATGTTCAAAGTCAGCCTCAACTTCAGAGTGAGCTAAGGCTAACCTTTGTAAGTTTGTGAAAACATATTTCAAAATAAAATGAAGACAGCTGTTCATATAGATCAATGGTAGAACATTTACCTACAATGATCAAGAGTATAATAAACAGGTTTAGTTTATTCTCATAATTGCTCATTCTTGTTTTCTTGTTTAGTTTATTTTTATTTTAGCTCTCTGATATTTCAAGTGCTATGTTTACAAAAATGAGTAAAACAATTTTATTTCTGATTTACAAAATAGACCTCAATTTTTCCCTTCATATGAATAATCAAAAAACTGGGAATAATAATTACATAGTTGTTTTAAATTTGGAAAATAACTCAAGTTACGAAGTAGGCAATACAATTTTGTGAAGTGTGAGGGAACATAACCAAAGTGATAGGGTCTTGATTTCCCTGACTGCATACCTAAAATAAACTTCCCCAAAATGACCCTGTAATAGGATTACCAAAGCAAACACAGTGGTGTAATTACTGAAGACATAAGGCATGTAAAGGTTGCTGAACTCATAGAGAAAAATCAAAGTGGGAAATAAGAGACTTTTCCAGAAAACGACATGGTTTCTGCTTATGCTCTGTTCCTAGGTACTATGTCACATCTGGAAAGAACACAGAAATGTGAATGTTTACAGTCATTTCAATGAGAAATAAACTGAGATACCCCACAGTTAGACCCTCAAAAGAGGATTCATTTGAAAAATTGCTGAGATTCCAGCCACTCAATGTAAATGTAAGTAGGTTAGAGGCTACTCAAGATCAAGACTAAGTGACATTTACAGACTAGCCTAAAATTCACATAGTATTTGTGTAATTTACCTGTTTACCTAAATAAAACTCATTTGACATTTAAGAGAAATGTGCTAGGCAATCCAGGTTAGAAAAGCATGACTGTGGCATACCTAATATCAATGCTTAATATGGAGAGATACTTTTCAATAGGACATGAAAGACAGAAATGGGCTTTGGAGGGAACTCCATGTGTATAGTTCATGCTGTGTAAGCAAGAAGGCTTGAGTTGGACTCCTAGTTTACTTGTAAAAAAACATGTGTGGGAAAATGTCTGTCATCTTGAGCTGACAGATATGAGGTAACTGAAAAGATTCAAACACTTTAGTTCAAACAATTGGTGATCCCTAGGTTCAATGACAGACCAAGTGTCATGAAGTTAGGTCTCAATCCTGAATATCCCCAACACAAGGGCACCTAAACATGTAAAAACAAAAAACAAAAAACAAAACAAAACAAAAAAAAAAGAAAACACTACTACAGCTTAAACCTCATATCAAACCTGACACACGAATAGTGAAAAACTTTAATACTCCACTTTCACCCTTGGTAGGTCAACCAGGCAGAAACTCAACAGAAAAACAAGGGATTTAACAGATCTTATCACCCAAATGGACTTAATAGATATATGTGGAACCTTTCACCCAAACACAAAAGAATATACATTTTTCTCAGCACCCTATGGAACTTTCTCCAAAATTGACCACATACTTGTTCATAAAGCAAATAACAATATATAGAGAAAATGAGAATAATTCCTTGTATCATATCAGATCAACATGGTCTAAAACTAGAGTTCAAAAACAACAAAAATCACACAAAAAGCTTACAAACTCATGGAAACTAACCATCTCTCAATTGAACTACATCTGGGTTAAGTAAGAAGGTAAGAAAGAAATCAAAGACTGTTTACAATTTAATAAAAATAAATCTACAACATATTCAAACATATGGGACACAATGAAAGCAGGCTTAAGAACAAAATTCATTGTATTAGATGCCTATATGAAAAACCTAGAGAAATCTCAAACAGGAGAACTAACTGCACAACAGAATGCTTTAGAACAATTAGAAGCAAACTCCCCTAGAAGAAGTAGATGTCAGGAAATGATCAAACTTAGACCTGAAATTAATACAATAGAAACAAAGAGAAAAATACAAAGAATCAATGAATCAAAGAGTTGGTATTTTGAGAAAGTCAACAAGATAGATAAACCTTTATCCAAACTAATCAAAAACCAGAGAGAGAGTATCCAAATCAACCAAACCAGAAATTGGAAGTATAAACTTGTTCAGCCACTCTGGAATGCAGTATGGCAGTTTCTCAGAAAACTAGGAATCAATTTCCCCAAGGATTCAGCAATACCACTTTTAGGCATATACCCTAAAGATGTACTTTTACACCCTAAAAGCATTAGTTCAACTAATTAGTTCAACACTATGTTCATGGCAGTATTATTTGTAATAGCAAGAACCTGGAAACAACCTAGATGGCCCTCAACTGAAGAATGGATTAGCAAACTGTGGTACATCTACACAATGGAGTACTACTCAGCAGTAAGAAAAAATGATATCCTAAAATTTGCTGGCAAATGGATGGATTTGGAGAATATTCTCCTGAGCAAGGTATCACAAACCCAGAAAGAGAAGCAGGGGGTGTACTTACTAAAAAAGGATGCCATTGTATATAAGAGCTCAAGGACAGAACATTGCTAAATAACACAGTGCTTCACTTCTGCATTGATGATCTCTGGCAGGGGTGTGAGTGAGGAAGGACTCATTTTCTTTAAGGGTCTGTCCACAGGGATTTTAATTATGCTCCAGTAAGTAAATGAGCAGCATGAATGGGCTCTTTTTGTAAATAGGAAGACAATAAGAGTGAGTATGAATCTGAGAGGACTGATAACTGAGTTTGATGGGTGCATGATGTAAAAATCAGCAAATAATAAATAAAAATAAAAAAGAAACAATTCAAGATAAAACTAAAAAAAGTTGAAAATTGGTTTTCCACATCTAATGAAACTGTATAGACAGACTCATTTATATATTTTTGTTTTTTCTTTTTATTATTTTTATTATTTAAAAATAAATTTAAGTATAAAAAAAGAAAATTGGGATCATATGGGGAAGAGAGCAAGGGGAGGTTGGAAAAGATCATGAAACAATGAGATGGTTGAGTGTGAGGAGCAACAAAGAGAGAGAACAAAGAGAGATATCTTGGTAGAGCCCCCCTCTAACCTTTGCAGGGCTAGAGAGAAACCTGGTACTAGGGAAACATCCAGGAATCTACAGCATGTCTCTGGCTATGACTCCAAACCATAGTAGGGAAAGTCCATAAATAGGACTTCTTCTATAATCAAATGAATGACTGTCCTAATTGTTATTATAAAACCTTCATCCAGCAATGGATAGATGCGGAAGCAGAGATCTATAGCTGAGCACCAAGTCGAGCTCCCAGTGCAGCTAAAGAGAAGGAGGAGACAGTATAAGAGGGAAGGGATCAGGATCTTGCCGAGGAAGCCCACAGAGATGGATGACCCGATAGTAACTCACTGACTCTAAAATGAGGAACCTTAATGAAAAGGAACTAAACTGCCTGTATGTAGAAGACAGTAGAATAGCATGGGCAGTTCATGAAGCTCCTTGGAGTAGGACCAGAGTTTATTCCTGATACATGAACTGACTTCTCAGAGTCCATTCCCTACAAAAGACCACTCAGCCTTGATTCTGAGAGGAGACTCAGACCTACCTCAACTGGATATAGCAGACTAAACTGACTCACCTTGAGAGTCCTTATCCTTCCTGGGAAATGGATAAGGAAGGCTGGGGAAGGATTTGGAGAAGGGGAAAGAGGGAGAGCAGTGGAGGATATGGAAAAAAACTTTATAAAAAATTACTTTATAACTTTAATGAAGATTTTGTCCATTAAAAAAATAAAATAGTGTGAACTCTGGTATCTCTACTATAGTAAAAAAAAAATCGTGTGAACCCTGGTATCTCTATTATACTCCAGGCCAAATCTTAAAAATGGATGGGCAACATAAAGGACTTGCATGGGTTTAAAAAAACAAAAAGGGAGTATGGTAAATAAAAAGGTAAGAGTACACTTGGGAGTAGCTGAAGTGTGAAAATTAAAAAAAAATACAGTATTGAAGTCTCAAAATATTTGTAAATTACTATTTTTAAAACAAATTCTATCTTTCAGAAAATTGTAAAGGTTTTATTATGATGACTTCTTATAAACAAAATGAAGCCATGGTTTTAAATAAATGAGTCATGTCAATTAGGATCTTGTTTTAAAATATGATCCTATTGTGCAAAGTAAATAAATAGAAAAACTGTTGTACTTGATATTCAGACAATGAAAACTGTTAAAATTATTTTTGCTGGAAAAATGTATATATATATATATTGCATGAGAATTTTTATGGTGCCCTTTTATCATATTAAATATCATAAGAAAATGATCTATAAAACACATTTAATTATCAATACTCATTAAGCTATGAAGAAATTCAATTTTTTCAAAGCATAATATATAAACTTCAAAATTATGTCTGCTTCAATATTATAAAAATGTACTAAGTGATAAAACAAAGTTAATTAGCAAATGAGCAGATCATAAAATGTCAGACAACTTGATTGTTCTCCAAGTTGATAATCTATGAAATTAACAAAATTAATTAAAGATTATGTCTCCCCTAGATTTCTAAGCATGTATGTTTGTAAAGAGTGTTTTACTTTTTGTTGTTATAATTTGAAAAACAGAATAACCACTAATACAGTCATTCTTGGCAATAATACTTTGGCACCTCAAGAGTTATACTTTCTGGAAATACATGAATGAAAATGTTTTTTGATACATTTGACCCAAGATCATGAATTTCCTTGGCTGTAGATCTACATTCAAAGAGGAACTAGAACCTAACGTAAAACAAATGTTTGAGGCACTTTTGCACAAGTCAGAATTTCAAGAACTCTTTAAGCCAGACAGAAATCAATACTTATTTACTTTTTTAGGAACCCACAATTTCTCAGCCTCAGTGAGTACTAACTGTTCATTACAGAGGTAGACAGTATACAGATAAAACAACCTGCATTTGTGCAGAAATAGTTTAGTTTAGTCATCGACCTTTTATGATAACTTCTGATGTCATTTTTATGAGTGCTTCATAAGACAGAGAATATTTATTATGTTGTTTATTTGCCTTTAGAAGCCTTTTTATTATTACTATTGGTGATTTTAAATCATGCACCTCATCTTGAATATGTTGTTCTCATAATACACATGTGCCTGACAGGGTGGTCTCATGAGCAGTTTGAATGGTACTAGGTATTTTGTCTCATAAAAAAATTAGAAAAGAAAATGCCAGTTATTGAAACCTTGAGGTAGTGCTTGTGGAAGATCTTTCATTGTCCACTACTTAGAAAATCGTTGATCAGGCTACTTGCAACTTATATAAAACTAAAAATATTCAAAATTATTCCTCCCCCTCCATGCAATTAATCCTACTTTTGTGGTGGTCTATTCAAAATGAATTTGGTGCATTTGGAATTTCTTTTTAATACTGAAGAAAACTTAGGTGCCATTGTTAAATAATATATGTAGATTAAGAAATACAGTTTAGACACTATTCCAAGTGTCAGAGACACAGCAGAAAAGACGATCTAAATTATATTCTCTTCAAAATTACATTCTAGTGGCAATATATAGGTAAACAGATTAAATAATATATAATTATAAAGGTCCAGGAGAAGTTTCCTCCTACAGCAGATAAGAACAAATACAGGGAACAGCTAGACATTATGCCGAGAGATCTTGGTACATAGCGATTAAGTGGAGGCCTCTATTGAATTCTTACACTTGAGATTGGGGGACCATGCAGTAGAGGAAGGAGAAAGAATGTGAGTGTTAGTAGTGTAGGAGGACAACAGGAGTACAAGGATCTTTAAATCAGCTGAGAAAAGCTCATATGAACTCACAAAGACTGAAGAAACAGTCACAGGGCCTACTCAGGCATGTTCCAGTGCCTCTATGTGTGTTTATTATACCTCTCAGTTTAGTATTTTTATATTACTCCTAAGTGTGAGAATGAGTTGTTCTCTGATTCTATGCCTTATTTTGTGGCTCTTTTCCTTCCATTGGTTCATCTTGTCCAAATTCAATATAGTGGGGGTTTTGTTGTATTTTATTTTGTTATTTTAAATTATTTCTTAGATTCCTATTCTTTTCCTAGAAAATTATATGCCTGCACCATAGGTCAATCAGCATAAAAATAATATAAGCCTGTGTGTGATTATTTGAGGCTAAGCAGGGCTGAGAGTGGGTTCAAACCTCTGGTCCAGGCCCAGAAAGTCTGATCCTGAACAATTTACAACAAATGGCTGCCTGACGTGGGTGATATACATAAAGCTTGAGAAAAATTTTAAAAAATGGCTTTAAAGCACAGAATCTAAGCCAATATACTTTTGAGCTGTGTGTCTTGCATGAGCTGTGTACAGAGATATCCTGGTGAGGTGTGTGCGCTTGGGTTTGAATTTAAAATGGCGGGCTTTTAGAGGGCAGTTAAAACAAGGCCAGTTCCTGAGCCTCAGTGTAAGAAACAAGCTGCTTATGGTGGATTTAAGTTTTCTGTTCTCACAAGCAAAAGGGAACAGAGTCAAAGATTAATTTTTAGTATCAGCAGCATTTTCTTGGATCAGCTCTGTTTGCTGGAGACAAGCAGAGATGTGGCTTTTTAAAGTGAGACCTCCCTGATTCAGCCATAGAGGCAAAATACCCGTGAGTCTTTTAAGAGGTTTTGCCGCCAAATACTTAAATGGAGTTAATGAGCAGCAGATGGCAGTGATTTACTTGATGATTATATGGACCCTAAAATTCCTCAGAGTGGTAATTGTGGTCATATCTATACCTCAGCTATAAAGCTAAACTGCATGAAACTAGACTAGGAACTGGTTGGAGTCACCCTTTAATCCTTAGCATCACACCTTGGCAGATTAAAGGTGTGTAGAAACAAAAAGAAGTAGAGCTGGGTGGGTCAGCCGCCCTAGCCAAGTAAAAGGTAGTCAGAAACAAAAGATAAAGAGAGATAGCAAGGCATATATCTGGATGGAATGGGGTGGGGAGAGAATTGAGAGGAGAATGCAGGAAGGCAAATGTAATCAGTGTTTAATCACGTTTTATCATTAAAAATATCATCAAGTGAGAATCTGTAGTTGCCCATTGCAGTGGACTTGTCACCTCACTTAGTTTTATAATATTTAAGTACAACTATTTCTATGCAAAATTTAATTATTCCATCTATTCTATAAATGAAAAATATTGCAATGTGCATATGTGCCATATTCTTATTACTCAGGCATTTTACAGCCATCTAAATATGTTCTTCCTGTTATATAAATTTTTGCCTATAATTTATATATGCACATAATAAACAGGTATAAATGTGGGTAAAATCTAAAAACTTAGAAAGGAGACTGAGGGTAATGTTAAATGATGAAGAAGCAGGAAGTTTAGACAAAAGGACACAAGAGTCAAGACAGTTGTCTAGTTCCAAATTCTTTATAATCTTGTGTGTGTATGTGTGTGTGTGTTGGGCATGTGAACTCAACTTTATATGGATTGAAATAAGAAATAAACTTTCTTGAGGAATTGGGATTATGAAGCAGGTAAGAGGGGGCTGAAATAGACTATGATGGAAGGGAATGGTAGATTTGAGGGACAGACAGAGAAGAAGAGCAATGAAATAGGTATCTTGACAAAGGAAGCCATTTGGGAGTTAGGGAGAAAATTGGTGCTAGGGAAACTCCCACAAAACCACAAAGATGACCCCTGCTAAGGCTTCAAGCAATAGTGGAGATGGTGCCTGAACTGGCATTTCCCTGTAACCAATTTGATGACCACTCTATTGTCATCATAGAATTGTAATCCAGCCACTGATGGAAGCAGATGAAGAGATCCACAGCTAAGCACTGGGTTGGGCTCTTAACCCGGCTGAACAGAGGGAGAAGGGTTATATGAGCAACTGGTCCAAGATCATGCTGAGGAAACTCAGAGACAACTGACCTGAGCTACTGGGAGTTCACTAATTCTGGACTGACAGCTGGGGAACCTGCATGGGACAGAACTAGGCCCTCTGAGTGTAAATGGCAGTTGTTTGGCCTCTGCAGATTGCGGAGCTTCTGGCAGTGGGAAGATTAAACCCTAGTGCATGAATTAGCATTTTGGAACCCAATCCTTGTGGTGATTTATTGTATATTTAATAATATTTGTCTGAAATATCAGAGGACAGAATCACTCACAGACAAGCCATGAAGGTCAGGGAGTGGTGGCCCATGCCTTTAAACATTAGGGACAAGGAGATTCATTTGGATCTCTGAAAGTTCACAGCCTAACAGCCAGGCAGTGGTAGCACATGCTCTTTTTTGCCTCAGCTTGGAATCCCAGACTTGGTTGACTTCCAAAGGTGGATAGTGGGGGAAGGGGCAGATCTGGGGGTGAGTGGGAAGGAGGAAGGGAGGAAAGGAAACCTGTGGTTATTATGTAAATAAATAAATAAATAAACTTTTAAAGAAAAAGTAAAAAAAAAACATAAGAAAGTATTGAATTTGGCACTCCAAAATGATCCAACATGTGTTATTCTATGAGGCTGTTATTTTAAAAGCCATGCTTACCTTTTTAATTCCATTAGCCATTAGTACAGTAGGAATTAGACATGAACGGTGGGTTACTGAGCACGTTTGTCAAATTGACCCACTTTTTAAAAAATGAGTACTTTGGGGCTGGAGAGATGGCTCAGTGTTTAAGAGCACCGTCTGCTCTTCCAGAGGACCCGGGTTCGATTCCCAGCACCCACATGGCAGCTAACAACTGTCTGTAGTTCCAGTTCCAGGCAAACACCAAGGCAAATAAATAAATAAAATAAAGTTAAAAAAAAATGAGTACTTTTTAAAACTTCTCTAGGGAAGAATTTTGTGTGCTGAAAAATTGTTCCTCTTTTGTTTAAAATTATATAAAGTCATTTTATTGGAGCATTGTTTAATATTAATATTGTATTGCTATACCCAAAAATGTATTAGTTTATCTTAAAGACCAAGGTAGTGAAGTCATGATGCCCTCATGCGAAGTCCAATCAATTTTCTTAAGCTCCCATTTCACTCTTCTGGACAGGAGCACAGAAGGCAGGGAGTGAAAATCTTCCCCAGTGTGGTCTTGTGTCAACACTAGCTGTGACACCATTCTTCTAAGATCTACTTGTTTACAACCATTAGTGCATAATTGCACAAATAGAGACAAGCATTTGTGGATGCTGTGCTGACATTACTAAGTACATAACAAGAAATCAAAGCTTTGAAAAAGTAATGTCAAAGCTGATTTTATATTAATGAAATTCCAATACAATATACTCTGCTTGGAAAATAGATTCATCCTGTCTGCACAATGCATCAAATTCTCCCAACAGTCCTGAGATGTACTTCTGGAAACTGCTGGGGAAGTGGAGAAGGAGCTTTTAAGTTTTCTAATCCTACAGGAGAGAGATTGCAAGAGAACACTTTTAATCTTCTTACAGAGCAAGGGTAGTGATGAGATTCCCCCTCATTCTGTTGTACTGCCTGAATGCTAGGTGTGACATCATGCTGTACTCTCTGTTGCTCTCTTGGATACAGTCATTATCAATGATCTGTTACTTTTACTTTCTTGTGTGTTTACTAAGGGAAGGAGACAATCACCTTACAGCAATGGGAGGTTAAAATGGTCTGGTGTGTGTGATCACAATCAAGCATTAAATATTTAACAACTTTTCTACACATTTAACTCATATATAACTTTGACCCAGTGAACTTAAAATACTGACTAGCAGAGGCAGGAGGATCTCTGTGAGTTTAGTATCTATAAAGCATGTTCCAGACAGGCACTATTGTCAAACAGAAAATCCAGTCTCACAAAAGCAAAAACAAAAATTTGTCAAATGTTAGTATGGACACATATACTGCATATGAAAAATCTATTTTTTTAACTTGAGAAACCAATTATTTATATCAGACTCTAAATTTCAGAAGTTGTCCCCCAAGTTGGTCACAAAGTACTTATATTCCATATTCAACTTAGCAATTTTATTCCTGTAACTTTTAAGTAATGTTAAACACCTCAAGATTTACCACACTGATTTCATCATTTCTGAAAGTCTTCTTTGTTTGCAAACATTAGCATAGTAGGCAATTAGAGTAGTGCAGAAGCAGCTCACAAGCATCTTCTACTTAGATCCACATAACCAGCAGTTTGAAGCTTATACTTACTGAAGAGAGAACCAGAGAACTATTTTTCCTTTTCTCAGTGGAAAAAAATTACCATCTGGTGGTATTCTTTGTCTTCACTATTGGAAAATAACTTTTGGCACATTACTATGTATCCTTTTCCTACCACATTATTTTTATTTATCATAAAGAGTAACTTGACTACTGGAATAAAACTTTCTTATTTTTTGTGTATATTCTAACTATCATTTTTGTGTGTGCCTATTTCAATTTATCATTGTTTTTTCTTTAATGACATAAGATTGTGAAAAATGATGTCTCCTTTAAAATATTCTTAATGTCTTCTTGGCTTATTAATTCATTAAAGTATTATTTTGGTTTGTGAAACACTGTGGCTTTACTGATTGCTACTCAATATAACTTCTGGCAATTTTGTGTTCTGCCCTGAGTTAGAATATAAAAAGAAGACAGTTGTTTCTTTTTCAGGGCAGAGTAGAATTTCATTCTGGGATTCAGAGTGAAAATGCATTAAATAGCTAAGAGTAACAGAACTGGTCATTTTTTTCAGTTGTTCCAAGGGATGTAGTGCTCTTGATATATGTGTAAAGAACTTCAGGAAAGCAGGTGCAACAGAGCAAAATTACTTATTCTACATTTTCCAATAATTTTGGAATGTTCTACTGAGTCTTTTGCTATGCAAAATCTATGAACCACAATCCCAAATTTCTCAAAAAATATAAAATAGAGGGCAAAACTGAATTCTAGGAGGAAAAAAGATAATTCCCATCTTATTACTGGATATTAGACATGTCATCTGCTAGGTAGGAGCATCTAGAGTTATGATGCTAGCTTTGAAGGAGGGAGTTACCAACCTTTAAATCACTGTTAATATGTCTTTGACTTACATTATTTTATTTGTGTATTTTACTTCTTAAAACTCTTGCCAAAGAAAACTATAAGAATCCAAGACAGTCTGTGAACTACTTAGTTTCCTACTCAGGAGTCATTTCTATATGACAATTTGAATAGAAGAATTATGAGAAGGGAGATAGTGTACTGAACGTGCTCAGGAATATGCTGGTTTCTACAGGTGATGATGAATATAAATGTTCTCTGAATCTAATCTCTCTGCCTCCTGTGTTCAGACAGACACTACTTTGGGAAGTATGTTCATAGCTCCCAATTCTTTTCTGATTCACTGCAAATAATGTGTCACATGTCATTCAGTTATCTTGTTCTTCATATTTTATAAGCGTCAGGGTGTGAACACATTGTGTGTAGTTACAGAAAAGCTGTGGCCAAATGCCACATAGTGATACTGCAGCTATGTAAGGATGACAGTTACTGTAAGACTATATCTAAAGTACTGCTTTCTCATTCCCAACTTGTGAATATTCAGCATGATATGCTCTCACTGGTGAAATTACCTACTGACACAATCTCAAAATTGATTCTGCCATTACCTGACACATACTCCTGGAAGCACTTCAATTTCAGCATGTGTATTTCAAATTTTGATCATCATGCAGACCATGAAAACACAAGCTTTTCATGACCTCGCCTGAATGTAAGCAACCAAGCTAAACACCTTGACTAAGAAAAAAGACTTCAAAAGAAATCAGTTTCTAAATATCCATATAAATATTTCTATCTGCCTATTATAAAAAATAAACTATTTAAAAATACAACAGTTTCACAAATATAGTTTTAATTTAAAATTAAAAATAAATACTAAGAGAAAATCCAAATTAATTTTTATAATACATTTTACATTAAATGCACTTTTTCAATGTCAAGTTTAATGGCTTTTACCTTTATTTACCATATGACTTTTTTTCTCAAAAATTTAGTGTAATCCTAAAATTTGCAGGCAAATGGATGGATTTGGAGAATATCCTCCTGAGCAAGGTATCACAAACCCAGAAAGATAAGCAGGGGATGTACTCACTCATTAGTGGTCTCTAAACAAACAAACAAACAAACAAGGAAAAAGCAAAGCACACCCAAGCTGCAAACCACAACCACTGAACAGCTTGGGATCAGAAACACCTTGGACTGACTCCTTGGATCCCACTCCCCCTAGAGGAACACCTGACTCACTCTTGAGATTGGGGGGAGAAAACTGGATCTGCCAGGAGTGGAGGCTGAACTAAGCAATATTGGGTCAGGGGAACCATGGGACTGCCTGCTGCCTGCCCAGGAAGGGGATGGGGAGTTGTGGAAAAGAGAGAATGACCTAAAGTGTTGGGAGGGGGAAGGGACCTTGAATAAGGATATACAAGGATAGAAAGTTTGACTTCTTTGTTCAAAAAAGAAAAAAGAAAAGAAAAAACTTTAGTGTAAATTGGTTCTCAATGTGCTATATTGGTAATCTTAATATTTCCTTGGTTAATATCAGTTCATGTGTTATTGTATAGCTTTCTAGAATGGGTAATGGATATATCTGAAGGTACAATATTTTAAAACAGTGAAACAAGCTGGGAATCCTTTATCTGAAATGCTTTGACCTGAAAGCTTAAAAGAACCCTTCAGACACTTTTTAAAATTTTTTTGATATTTTCATATATGTCATATTTCTTGGGGATATATCTAATGCTAACACAAAACTTATGAATGTTATCAGATACACATAGTCTGAAGATAAGTTTATGCATTTTAGGATTTATTTTGTTCATGAAACAAAGTCTCACATGTAAGATAGTATGTGAAATTTTCTATTTGACTTACTAGTATTCAAACATTTTCTGCCTTTGGAGCTTCCATATTTTTACATATGTGTGTTAGGGATGCTCATTGTGTATGAAAGGATACTTACTCTGTAAGATAAATTTTCATAATATTTGAACACTTACACTGAGATAAAAGATGATATTTCAAATAAGATTTTGGATTATGCATTTTTTCAAGCCGAAACTTAAAAGATAAAATTATTTATAAGATAAAACAAAATATTTTGACCATCATATGAGCTTTGGAATAGTTAATTTTATCAGAATTGATGGCTTCCATGCAGCTCACGAGTGAAGCAATGGAATGATTCCACTGGGGGATGCACTCAAATATGGTATATTACTGACACTCTCACCTCCAAATTTGTAAAGGAAACAAACTAAAACACTTTTAGTTTGGAAAGTGTGAGGCTAAACATGATAAAATAAGAGTTCTATTTTGGTATTCAAGAAGCATATGTTTGCTAAACTTACAGTGTGTAATTGGCAATATGTTGAGTGTGAACATTTCAAGGCTGACAGAGGCCATTTCTTTCTTCGACCTTCTACTGTGTGACTGTCATCATGCTTCGTTGGTGGCTGGGACACTGATATACTTAGAATCTTAGGAATTGACACAACATTGTATAGCCTTACATTTCTTTATTATCTCTTGCTCAAGTATGAAATTTATACTTTCTCTGGAATTAAAATCCTGATAGGTACCAGAAAACTCTACTGCCTGTAATCTAATACCTGCCACTACCCAAAGGAGTGGCTTCCTAAAAGCAATGAAATTCCTAGAGAATCTGGCTATCCACAGGGACCTCACACAAAATATATACTAGTGATTCAATAACAGAGAATTAATATTTTAGGGCAATAATTCACATCTAATGGTAGCTAACATGCAAGCAACCAGAATAGCTACAAAACATGGAGTTTCTTACAATGATTCAAATGATAATTATAATGTCATGTGCACAAAGCAATGACACATTGTAATGTGTTTTAAATTAATGAGTCACTTCCAGCTTAAAAACTGGGTATCTATTAATTTGATTACTAGTTGAATCTTGTAAATTCACAGTGTTTCCAAGATTTTCAAGTACCTCTTCTCTCCACTCACATGTGGTATTCAATTTTAAAAACTGATATACGCACACAGAAGCACATGCTGATGAGCATTTACCATGGGGAATAAGAAAAAGGAAAATGACTACACAGGCATGAGGCACGTTAGCAGGTTGAAACAGATGGCTGTTATTATTATCCTTAAAGCTTTTACTCTTGGATTATGTTCTTGAGAATGTTAGATCTGATTTTATCATGAAGAATAGAAGCTCTTGAGAATTGAGGCTGCTTCACACAGATCACTAGCAAGACTTTTGTTTCATAAAATTGACACAAACTAGATACAGAACTTTAAAGTTATTTGTATTAATCATTGATTCTGGTAATTTGGGTATTAATGTAATGCCTTGGATTTTCAGATTGATCTTAAATGTAGATAAATGACAATTGGAAAAGCTTAGGCATTTCAATGTTGATGCAATAGAATACATGGCAGTAGTTAATCTATTTTATTTTATGATAATATAATTTCTTTTATAAATATATGTAAACCACATTAAGATGTTCTAAGGGGTTTCTCATAAATGTGATGAGATTTTAAGCCACATCAAGCCTAGATACAAAGGAATTCACTGGTGTGATTACATGACTGAGTTTTGATTTTGCTTTTGGAAAACGTATAAGTTTATATCTACTGTATTTAAAGTAAAAGCCATCTTACATCTTCATGAAAATGGTATCTAAAAACATATATGAGGGGTAAGAACAAATAATAAAGGAAAATATAATTCAGCATTGCTCTATTTTTTCTTTTATTATTCATTTATGTTGCATGTGTGATTTTCTTGCTTCCATATATATCTGTATATCATATACATGCCTAGAGGAGGCATAGGTCAAAAAAGAGCATTGGATTCCCTGAACCTGAATTCTAGATGGCTGTGAGTCACTATGTGGGAACTTAGAACTGAAACGCGGTATCTGCAAAAGCAACAAATGCTCTCAACCAGTGAGCTGTCTCTCCAGCCCCCAACATTTTAAGTAAAATAAAATACAACTTTTAAAAATTATGTCATAGTTCTGTCTCGTGGTAAGTGGCATTGAGAATGAAAATGCAGCCATGATGAAAAACAACAATCAAAGCATGTAATGCCTTTTGTGAGTTCCTAAAGGCCTGAACAGCTAAGGCAGTCTTTTGTAGATAGAGAACAAACACGAAGGTTGGTGGCAGTTATGGAGACAGAAACTATCCCAATGCTTAGTTTGTAATCCCCTGCTGTCACCTAATCTACAGGAAGAATGAAGATCATTCTAAACCACTTTGTAATGGAAAGGTAGGAGACTCTTGAAGTGCCAAATTTCTAAGTGCGAAGGCATTGTCATAGCCTTCAGATAATTGCAAATGATTTTTAATTATGAATTTCAAAACTTCAGTCATGAAAAGAGAGGAAGACCAGAATAACACAAGCAAAATTAAACAGCCTCAGAACATCTTCAGATAACAGAGCTATGGGGACAGAGATGAACACAACTACAATTTAGATTCACATAGATAAAAGATTACATATTTTGATAAAGAATAGAAACTAAAAATAAATATAACATTGATTGTAAAAATAAGTTTTGCATGGAGGAGCACATTTAGGAGAATAAAGTAACTGACAGATTGCTTTGATATTTGATGAGACATTGCTGAGTAAAAAATTATTGACCTAGTAGATACATCTAAGAAAAGATGCAAAGCAAATCAAAGTACAGCTAAGAAAAAATTGAAATAAAATAGAAATGTTGTCCAGCACAGTCTGAGAAAATCTGTGCATGCACTAAACTCTTGGAGGACAAGTGAGAAAATCTGGCAGAGGGAAACCTGGAAAATAAAGCTTTAAGCTTTATCAAACTCTTTAAGCATTAAGCTCAAGATTTAGGAGTTCTACAAACTCTATGTAGGTTAAACTATTCTAAACTATTCTAGCTTCTTATAATAAAAAATAAAATCCAAAGGCAAATAGAACATATAATATAGATCTACTTCAGAAATCAGATAGTAGTGTGTTTTGATATTTTGCCAAAACAATGGATGACAGAAGAGAATAAAATACTATAAAAAGGCAAAAATAAGAAATCACAAATTCGGCATTTGACAACTTATGAAAATAATTTTTAATGAGAAAACTTTTCAGCTTTCCTTAGTATATCTTGCATAATAATAAGTTTCATATAAGTCCAAGTCACATTGAGCCTCTTCTAAAATCTGTGCATATGAGCTGGACTGCAAATGAAAACACTTATGTGGCTTTGTTACCTATCTGAGGGTCCATCTGAGTCATGGGCTCTGTGGGATTCAAAGCTGTCCAGACATCATGAATCAGGGTTGTAAATATGTGCCCAATTGGCCTCAGCAGTAATGCATAGAGAAGTTATTAGTCTAAACTAAACCACAGTCTGTGATGAGGCTTGTCTATCTCACTTAGGGCCTCTGCACATTTAAGCACCTAGCTCAACACTTTCTGGCAGCCAGTATCTACAGTGACTTACTGTCCTTTGTACTGTGTGAGTAGTAGTTGCTTTCTATTTAATAACAATAAAATGCATACCATTATCTAAGAAGGAACCATTGCACAGCTTCTAATAAGTCTAGCCTATTTAGAAATGATAATCCCAAAACAAATGGTGAAAAAAAATAACTTCAATATTTTTGTTAATTTGTTTTATTTTATTTTATTTCAGTGTAGGCTTTTCTTGAAATCAAAATCCCCTTTTCTTTGTCACCAAACTCCTAAAATCTCAGGAATCAATTTTGTTCTTAACAATTAACTTATAAATTTCACAAGAATTTTATTGTTTTTTTTCTATTATATGGGCAGAAAACAAAAGTCCATTGATCTTAGATTGTGAGTGTTATGTTGTAAGAATTGGAGGCATGTTTCCATTCCAGCTGCAGAATCCAAAGCAAACATGTTTTCCCAATTGCTTTTTCAGTTTCTGCAGCCATTTCCAGACTTCAATTATAGACAGATGAGTTTTTAAGGAAAAAAACCTTAAACTTAATAAAAACATTATAAAACATTGTGTAAGTCATTCATAGGAAGATAGGCTTCCAAAAGAAAATACTGCCAATTAACCAAGGAAGCAAATTCTTGAATTGGTAAATTCTTAAAAGTGGACATCTAATAGACAGAAAGAAAATTCAGAGTGCACAAAAGTAGACTCATTTTTATATAGGAACATAGTTGCTAAAACATAAGCTCAGGTTGATTTCAGATAAAATTCTGAAACAGATTTTTAAACAGATGACTTGTGTGTAATTAAAAATGGAACTAGTGAGCTCCAGTGTGCTAAGTACTCTATTTCCTTGCTCTGGCAATCTAAGGGAAAAACTAGAATATGCATCAGGTCTTGGGGAAAACCATGCCTTTCACTGTATATTTGTGAGATGGCAAATTTGGTAGCAGAATGTGATGGATTCATATGATTAAAAGCCTGTATTCAGAATTTAATTAAAAACCAATAATTGAGAGTTCTCAACATGTTGAGTCTTTCTGTTTTATCTCAGTTCATTAGAGCAGTTGCTAAAGACTTGTGGGATTTTGAATGACTTTGTTCTAAGTACCATGTGTATGTATATCTTAAATCATGCATTACTAATGTGTCAGATAATTTATGAATACATGAAGTGGGAAAGGAAGTACGTGTATTGGATTCTATAATATTTTTCCAGTAGAAATTCATGTACAAAAGATTTTTTCTTAATTAAAGTATAAAACACATACTTAGTTTTACTTTTCCATTCTGAAAATACTGGATTTTCTTCACCTTTGTGTTTTATTACTTTGAACTTATGACTGGTTCATATGTAACACCTTCACAGTGCAGTCAAAGTGACACATAGTGTTAAGAAATTCTGAAAAACACCAACTATTCACAGCTTGTAGGCATTGTTCTGGTTTCTGTGTAAAACACACACTTACCATAAATTTGCCAGTGGGATACTTTATACTGCCCTGACCCTTTTTATTATGTTTACTTGTTTTGTCTTCTCAGTCCTGACTGTGTTCGTACCTCATCCTGTACCAACTCCACTTGATGATCTATTGTTATAGACATGCTGGTCATTTTCTTATGTTAGCGAAGAACTAAGGGGACTGGACTGTGGAGGTCCTGCTCTGCAACTGACACTTTCCAATGCAATGATAACGTCCTACCAAATATGCAAGATGGCAAGATACTTTGAGATAGAAGTCAGAAGGACAAAAACCAGGCTTTAACTTATGAGAAGGGCATTTCAGCTTCATGGAAGTAAGAGTCACCGTGTATTTTAGATAAATCCAAATACATCATTGTCATGTGTTCCTTCCCATGTGTGTAAATGTAGCGGGAATCGCAGCGGCTGCGCGCGGCAGCAGCGGCGGGCGGAAAGAGAGGCGGGACTTCACGCGCGCTGGCGGCGCGCAGCTGCGCGCGGCAGCGGCGGCAGAAAGGGAGGCGGGATTTCCGGCCCAGCGCGCGCGGCAGCTACGTACGGCAGCGGATTCGGCGCGTTGCTAAACTCTCTTTTGCTCTTTTATAACAAAATAAATCTTAGTTAAAACATATCAATTGGTGACGGGTTTATTACGCGATATTTGGCGGCCCAAAGATATTGTTGCCACTTGATAAAAAACATATATTTTAGTCAATTTTTCTAAGATTGTTATACTTAAAATTATTTGGAGGAGCTATACACTCATTTTAAAATGCCTATTTTTACAATGTTAGCCTCACTTTCTTAGTTAATTAAAATTACAAATTTTAGTTACTCAAATTTATCACCTTACAGTCAAAATACTCAAGCTTTTCAAAAACATGTCAAAATATACCAAATAAATAAGTGTCTTCAACCACTTCATAGACCAAAAAAATATAACATTCAAAATTTCGTTATTTCAAATTTGACCTTAAAAAACATGACAACTCCTAATATCACCATTCTTTTCTCAAGGTAATGTTAAACATCACAGACATCTTACAAAGAGATTGTCTTGTTTAATAAATAATAGCCTAAGAGACAAAAGACTACACTTATGCCCTCTGCTGTCAGCGTACTCACTGTCCAAAATAAACCTACAAAATAAAAAATAAAAACTGCCAAAGCCTGCCTAGCCAAGATAAAACAGTCCTACCAAAAATACCCTACTTCTATAAAAACTTGTCAAATATCATAAGCCAATAGCCACAAAAATAAATGCTCCCGTTACACAAAAAAATAATAGATAACTGTCCAAATAATTAACTGTCGTTGTCTTCTCCTATATTCTAAAAGTTACTTCATGCTTCCAACTTTAAATATATATTTTCCTTCTCAGATCTTAACAATATTAAAGATTAAATAGTTAAGATTATTATTACTTCACATTCCAACAAAGACACTCAAGTCTTAAAACTCTATTATTTAAGATAAACAACTTTAAAACAATCCCTATACATTTTTTTATATCAACATTTTAAATATTAAATTACACCTTATAGTTGTTTACTAACAATAGTTTAACCTCACTTATGTTAGTTCCTTCCTCTTTCCCACACACTGTCTTATAATAATTCCTATAATATATAATTTTATACCTAGTTTAAAACCTTCCTATTTAAACAAAATAGAGAGATGTAGCGGGAATCGCAGTGGCTGCGCGCAGGAATCGCAGCGGCTGCGCGCGGCAGCAGCGACGGGCGGAAAGAGAGGCGGGACTTCCGGCCCGGCGCGCGCTGGCAGCGCGCGACGACAAAAAAAAAAGACAAAATTTCCAGCCCAGCGCGCGCGGCAGCTACATACGACAACAGATTCGGCGCGTTGCTAAACTCTCTTTTGCTCTTTTATAACAAAATAAATCTTAGTTAAAACATATCAATTAATAACAAGTTTATTACACAATATGTAAAGAAACACACACACACACACACACACAGAATCATTACAGTCACAGATGTGCTTCATCTTAGAATTTAACAAAATGAATTGAAAAGTACACTAGCTAGATCTCTCCTTTTCATTTCAGCTTATCCTTACAATTTTTAGTGTTAACTGTCAAATTCAATACATAGGTAATGAATACTATGACAATAGCTGCACATTCAACAGCATTAACACTAATTTCATATTGTTAAAATATAGCATTAACAACTATGCAGTATTAAGAACACTGACTGCATGATGAGGGATAATATGATTCTCAGAGTGATAACTGCATGGTATTATGTGTTAATGGTAATTGTTAACAGCACTAGATTAATGAGGAAGGACATGATGTTTAAAGCACTGTGAGAATGGATGACATTCTTTTAGCACATTTGTACATGACAGGTAAGAGGTACTCACAGGCACACAATTATAAAGTAATCCTTGAAAGCAGAAATTACTCTCAGAGCAATAACCATATGTTCATTAAAAGATCATCAGAGTGTTTTATCTACACCATTCAAAGACTCCTTTTGCTAAGTATTACATTATTTTTACATAAGATTTATACTGTTCTTATACAGGTGTCATTAATTCCCTTTGTTCTTCTGATTTCAGCATTGCAATGCAAGTCAAGTGCAAGTATGTTTATCTTTCCTGGCTACAATATTGCAAATCACATGTAAGACATCAAAACAGAATGTTAGGTTGCAGAGACTATGTTTAATTTCCATAATATTTCCTTAACAGATTCTCTTCTCTTTGCACATGAAAGATTTAGAAACCCACATAGAGACTTATTTTCTAAAACTGCCTGGTGGAACTTCGTATTCTTATGTAGACAAGGAGGCATATGGTCAATGAGGCTCTCCAGTTGCAGTTTCCAAATGAAGATTGTGAGACAGGGGAGGGTGGATAGAAGGATGAGCAGAGAACTGCAGCCTTGAATTCACTTTGACTTTTTCTTTTACCGTTTTGAGGCATGAATCAAGTACCTTTCTACTTTAGATGCTAATTTTCCTACCCACACAGCAGGCATAGACATATCTACCATGTCAACTAGGATCACTGCTGATATCAAATGAGGCTGTGCTTGTCTGTCTATTTCAACAGTGTGAAAACAGTACAGCTTTGATGTTTGGACCATAAAGTATTCAAGCAAGGCAAGAAAGCAACCTTTCACCCTCATCAGAATAATCTACCTAACACTTAATGCATTCTAGGACACAGAATCTGAACTTTGAATAGCATTCTGTAAAATTAATGACTGTCATGGGTCTATGTTTTCATTCTCTGGCTTACTGAATGTACTTTAAATTTCTCATGATAACTGTAATCTTAAAATAATCAGTAACTGTCCTGCTCTGTAACATGGGTTATGGTTTTTCTTTCTTAATATCTGGTTTGCTTCTACAGCCTGCCTCTCAGTCTTGTTCTATGCAGCTTTTGTCTGAAGAATTAGACTTCCTGTTGTTTAGAAAGCTGTGTGGTAAATAGATGTGAGTGCATGTGCAAAGAACTTGGGATCTTTGACTTTCAGACTGTGAGGCAGTTACTCAGTGAAGAAATCTTTGGACAAACCAAACATTTCAAACCAAAGTAAACACAGTGGAGAGCTACAGTCGCTCCATGGAGCTTCGTGAACTTCAAGCTTTCACATAAAATACAGTCATTTCTAACATTCATTATATATGTTTGAAAATGTAATACTTCTGTTTTAGAAGAAAACTAATGTTTTCTCTTTGGTTGAAATATAAACTTCTGCATCTCTTTATATATAGCAGAACAATGAAATCAAAATATGTATCTAAAGTCTTCAAAGATTAATATGTTGAAGAAAAGCAAAAAAAAAAAAAAATGTGTGGTTACTGGTCACATAAGATAAAACTAAGCAGTAAATGGACCTGGATTTTGGTCAACAACTACAAGGAACTTATCATTTGTCATAAATATTAAACAACCATCAAAACTTATTAAAACAAAACAAACAAAAAATCCCCACCCGTCTTCCTCAAAAAAGAAAGAAGGAAGGAAAGCAAAGGATAGAAAGGCAACACTTTTTTCAGGCCTATTTGAACTAAGTTTTATGACACTAAATATTTCCTGAAGACATGAGAATGTTGTCTGCTCTGCCTGGTTATCTATAATGTTGAGCCATAACACCCTGTACATGCAAGTACATTCTCCTCTTTATGCTCCCTGTTGCAGCACAGCCAAGCAGGCTATTCATTTTCATTTTAATTATGTTTGCAAATAGGGGAAGAGGCAGGTGAGAAGCATCTGCAGGCCTCCCATTGAGTCTCTGTTGGTGTGTGCAGAATTGCAACAATCACCTTTGCAGGTTTCATTACATTTCTGTAGAATTTTATTGACTGGGAAGCAGGGTGATATCTTATTAAAAATGTGTTTATTATAAAAGTTGTTTAAGAAAACATATTCCTTTGCCACAATGTCTTTCCACTTGATTATCTATTTTTTATGACTTCTCAGCTAACGTTTATCCTTAAGACAGTGTAATTTTGGTATAACCTTGATTGCTACTTAATTTGCTTACCAACTGACAATTAATCCCTGATATATTGCCCATGGCATTCAACCCTCATTGCTTACTGAAGCATTCAGCAACATTCACTTTGTGTCTATATAACAATCAATTGACAAAACAGAGTTTTGGAAATTACCTTTGGCTTAAAACTGCTGTGGCAAAACTAATGTGTTACTCATGTATATTCTATACACAAGCTGTTGATACATCAATTGATTGCTATGTGATTTCACTTTATGTAGGACACTGTGATCGATGATGTTTGGGAGATATAAACTATTTTTAAAGTTTTGTAACCAAAGTCTACAAGTAGGATTATATCTATGACCATATAGCCATCACGTAACGTAATTACTGAGAGAACACTAAGGCCCTTGTAATGGGTCCACTTTCAGAGTCTAAGGAAGTAAGAGCAGAGATTTAAAGTTGTACTATGATTGAACTATGTGAAAGTGTAAGTCTAGGGAAAGGACACAGTAAAAACCAAGGGCAGAAAAGTAGACAAATGTGTTTCACCAAAAAAGGTAGCCATAATTACCTTCCATCACAACTTTTAATGTTTTAAATATTGGGAAATTACATTAGGAGAACACATTTTCAAAGGTCTTGGTGACTAAGACAGTACATTTCTTCTACAGAATTGAGAGATGTGCTAGGAATAGAGCTCCATATGCCTGCACACACATGCTGGAAAGTGACAATATGTATTTTTGTTTTCATCTTTTTGGAAGTATCTTCTATGAATTTTCAGGATGCAACTTTCCTAAGTTATCTGAAAGGAGTTATAATATGTGCTTTTTTTAGTCATTGCAAGCTGTGCTTCCCCTGTAGGGATTATAACATATGTAGAAATAAAATATATGACAAAACCGCACAACAGACTGGAGGGAGAGCAAGAAAAGTTACATAGTAGAAAGTTTCTTAGGTGGTTTGATCACTAAACCTACTGCTTCATTTTGGTTTCTTAATTGGATTTAATAAATCTCAGTTGTATCTTAAAACAAAGCTAACTAGCAAATTAACAATGAAAATGTATAGCAAAAAGTCATTAAGAATAAGACAATTATAATAATTAGAAATAAGTAAAAATGATAAAGACTAAACAGATAAAGCAAATGTAAAATGAATATAGTAGAATAAAAGACTAAAACTTTAAGAAAAAAGAAAAATCTTCAAATGTAGGTTATTTATTAAGATTTAAAGGCAATAGTTGTTCCATCAGGAAGGGTGGGCAGATAAGAACACTTGGTATAAACCCTTATGAGCTAGGAATGGCGTGGATCCACATGAGAGAAGGAGAGATCTTACTGTTGCAAGCTGTCTTCTGACCTCACAAAAATTAAAGGTGAAGATTACCATACTGATTTTAAAAATAAATTATTTATACTATATAGGAAAACTTGTTATTTACAAACATAAGCAAAGAAATAATGACAAAAGATACAACAAACAATAGACAAGAAAAACTACCATATCAAATTTGGTCAAAATACAGTTGAGGAAAATCAAAATGCATAATTTTGATGCATATTAATAAAAAAACAGTTCATCTAAAAACATAAAGCAATCCCAAATGTGCATGCAACAAGTAATAAAACTGCAAAATCTAGACCTTTATGTTAGGACCTACCTGTAATTTCAGTACTCTGGAAGCTGAGGCCAGATAATTTCTAGTTTGAAGTTACTGTTTAGAGTACATGAACTACCTTATCTCACAAAGAAAGAAGAATGCAGGAAGGATGAATAAAAGGGAGGTAAAAAAGAAGCATGAGAGAAAAAATTCTAAACATGGAGAATTAACAAAAGAAAAATCAAATGGTACATAAATAATCATAAAAATATATACATATACTCTAGCAATGGAACTCAGAATATTGATGGCATGAAGATTTATGAGAGGAACAGTTTTCCAGTATGACTGACTATGACTGAGTGAGATGTCTTTAAGGGTGTGGTGGTTAGAACTTCAGCAATCTGCTTTGGAAGGCCAAGGATGTATAAGAGCACAAACAGGAGTTGATGGGCAGAGGAAGCCTTGAGAGGAGTCAGGAAAGATGGTAAATTTAATTAAAAGGCATTGTAGAAAATTGTACTAAACTACTAATTTATTACTCTAAAAATTAAAAAGTCACTTGCTCAATCATTTAATTTTAATAAATGCTTTCTTCTTTCCAAGTTGAAAGAATGGTTAACACTAAAAATTATGTTTATTGTTAAGCACTAATTTAACTAATACATGGGAATAAAGTAATAGATTATAGAAATATTGTAACATACTAAGATATCCTAAATAAAATTTATATGTTGGCTTCTTGTCTTCATAGAATTATGGTATGCTTATTTATACGTAATACTATTTCATTTTTATTTAAGTCATAGTTTTACAGTTTTGTTTCTAAAATTGACCCTATATTTTTTAGATTTAATGAAAAAAGCTTGAGATATTTCTATCTCATATATATATGTGTGTATAGGATTTATATTTATCTATATATCATATATATCTCATATATAATCTATATATCTATCATCTTTTTCTTCAATAAACATGGAAAATATTTTCTATGTCTATTCAAGATAGAAACATGATGATGTGATATATACTTATTACTTCACACATTATTATTTGCGATGTCTACTCTCAGCAAATTTCAAGCATATAATGCGTTAATAACAATGTAACAAGTTTTTTAATTATGAATCATTTTGATATCTTCCTGATTGTTTTTAAACTTTCATTGTATTGAGTATATTTTATTTTATAAAACTATACACATGTTATAAGGTATAAAATCAAAGAATGAAAAAAGCAATAGAATGGAGCAGCAAATTAGATTGATTTTGTGTGTTTATATGTGTTATAGGTATTTGTTCATCTAAGGCCAGAGATAGACAATGAGTAGGTGTCTTTCTTCATTACTTTCCATTTTGGTTCTGAGACAGTCTCTCACTTAACCCACAGCACATAAATTCAGCCAGATTGGGTGGATTTCTCACTTTTCAGCCTTTCTCCACCTCCCAAGTGACGTGCTTACTACATATGTATATGGCCATGTCTAGCTGTTTAAATGGGTGCTGGGGACTGAAACTGGATTATACAGTAAGTATTTTGTGCACTGAGCCACCTCCCTACTCTAGAGTACATTTAAGGAAAAGAAGATAGGTTTTGTTTTTCAAATATTTTATTGCCAGATTTTGTAATTTATAGAATCCATCTCTTCCTGTATAATGACTGTAAATGTAGTCTTTATGTAATTTCTTCAACAAAGATATAGAGTTTCTCTGTATTTGTGTGTTTTTCCTACTTCTTAATAAATAAGTATGAGTTTTTACTTAAATTAAGCCTTTTAACACAATATCCTCTGTGCATAGAAGCTTATTCAGTATCCACAAACATCTAATTAAGGTGAGCTCACACACTACCTAGATAATACATTGAATGTCTTGATTGTTAAGTTTCAGTAAACAAAGACTAAACACCCAACTTTCAAGAAAAATTCAAGGATAAAGTCACCTTATACATAAACATGGTTAGTGAACATATTCACCTTTCTCTGTGCCTGTCTATCTTTTGCTCAATACTGAGACTATAAGAATTCACTAACAAGCTGTTTGTGGCTTAAGCAGACTCTCACTCTCAGTTTTTTATTTCAGTAATTTTATTTCAGTAATAAAATGCTTTCCAATATTCTCGTTGACTCTTTTGCTGATTTCTGAGACCCTTTCCCACACACTAGGTTTCCTTGTCCAGGCTTAATACAAGGTAAGGTACCAAGTGTTAACTGCTATGGATAATGCCCTGTATGGTTGTTATCCATGGGATGCCTGCTCTTTTCTGAGTAGAAATGGAGGAAGAGCGGATAGGGATGGGGAAGAAAGGAGAGACTGGTAGGAAACAAAGGAAGGGAAACTACATTAGTATTCTAAGTGGTAATAATAATAGTAAATCATTTTAAAAACATAAAATAATAACCCTTTAAAAAAAGAACTACTTCTCAATCACTCAATAAAACCTGTCTCATGAAATGTAATTTATTTTTTAATCATCACATTTTTGGTTATAGGAGATATGTTTTTAGATGTTGCCCTTACTTTCTCTACACTCTGCGTGTAAAGGGAAACATTAAAGCAAGCTGTTTCTTGTTAATAATTTAGTGAACACTTCAATTCACTGGTGTCAGGTTACTGTTTGACCTGAAAAATGAACCTTTCTAGCAATGTATTTCTCACCTTAAAAAGTAAGTACATAAACACTAGCATTCCATATGTATATAATAAATGTATCTTTTAGATAGATCTCTCACTGGTTCTATTTAGAAATTCAGGAAGTTATGAAAAAAGCTGCTATTTTGTAATAAGTACATCCAATTCTATCCTGTGCAAATAAATAGCACAAAATAATGTTTCTCCCATCTGGAGGCCCACTTCACAAATTAAATTTACTTAATGTTTAACTTAAATATTCAAAAATTATAACTTCATAGTTATTCAATTCAAATTTGCATTTCAGCAAAAACTTCATGATAATTACATTAGGAAAAACAAATCAATTTATCAAGAAGGGTAAAAATCCTACACAATGGCAACAGCTCAAGCATGTATATAGTGAATGGAACTCCATAACCACAGACTGATTATTTGGACATGCTCAGCTGTTTAATATCATGCCTGACTACCCCTTTCTGGTTGTTGATTTTTCTTTGTAGAATATGACAGGCCTAAATGAATCTTAACCCTTGTGAATTAAAACCCATTCATTCATTTACTTTGGCTAAAATCCCTTTTGCACTTGGCAAGTGTGTCATTTTCTTCTTGAAACGTATTGGACTCTTTATAGTTACATGGGAGCTTTGAAATTTTATAATTCCTAGGGAAGAAGGACTGTTTAAAGAAGAATGTTAGAAATAGAGGGGTATCATCCGTGTTTAATCACTCACTTATTGCTACCATAGTAAAACAGATGAGCAAGCAAATTTGAGGTTAAACTACTTTTCCAAATGAGCACACATATCTGTGAAATAAATTTGGAGGTAAGAAAGCTAGATAAGAAAATAAATATCTCACATTATAACATGATGAAATGCTGGGCAGTGTTTATGTGCTTTTAAAATATCCACTTGTTTGAATTACTGTCTTAGATACACTTTTTTGTTTCTGTGACAAAATACCATGACCAAGGCAACTTATAAGAGAAAGTATTTAACTTGTTTCCAGAGGCTTAAAGTCAATAACCACTGTGGAAGGTATCCTGGAAGGAGGACAAACAGGTATTGTAGGTCTTTATACCTTCACATGGGATGCATAATTTTTATTCTCCCAGCATCAAGGCTTTTAGGTATCTTTATCCTTATATTTCTCCACATTTAAGCACTATTGAACTCTGTACCATTCACAAAGCCATATGATTAACCCTAACATGTATAACATTATATAGTTTCTATATTTAAAATAAAAAATTAAAGGTACAGAATAGTGAACAACAGCAAAGACTGCATAATAGCTAATAGAACTATGTACAGTATGTGAATTTCAAAATGTATTTGGGATTCTAATTTCTTTTGGTCAGTAAATCTCAGAGTTTATATAGCTTATACATACCTAAAGCAAATAAAATCATTTTGTTGGTTTTGTTATTGTGAATGTCTGAAGTTAGAAAAAATTATCTCCTTCAACTGATATAATACTAATTATTTGTCAGACTGAATATATATCTAGTGGCTTTGCTCAAATCAGCAATCACAGATACCTTTAGATTATTTTAGAGATGTCAAAGTATGTGATTATACTCAGATATGAAAGTTTTAAATTTAAAACATTATTTTATTATTTTGTGTTTATGTGTATGTTTTATATATAAAAATTTATGTGCTTGTATGTACTCACACATAAATATATATATATACATATATATGCTCATGAACATTACTGTTTTCATGTGAAGCCTATGTGTCTTCTATTATTGCTCCTACCTTATGTATTTCATGTTTCATGACATATTTACTAAATATACTATAAACATATGTAATACACACTATATTTCTTTTTTGTCTAGGAAGCATATATGTTATAAAAATGGTGTGTTTTTTAATTTAATATCAATGTGGTTTGCTTCTTCCATTTCAAATCATTGAAATTAAAATGGTACTTGTGGTAAAGTAGAGTCATCTATTTGTAATTTAAATAAATTTACAAAAATTAAATTTTTAAATAATGTGTCAAATCAAGGTAGCTAAATGGGATTTTAGAGAAATAATTATATAAAATACAGCAGTGTTTCAGTTTACTTTGTCCTGTGCCAATGTAAATATGCACATGACTAGAATTGTTACACTCACTTTTTAAAAGGTATTTGTTAAAAGAAATCTGATTCCTTAAAGCTCAATAACTGCTGCACATACTCAGCCATCTCCAACTCAACAGTTCTTGAAATAGCTATAAACAAGTACTAAGAGATTCATGATCTTGATAGAGTTTCATATTCCACAAGTATTACACATTATTAAGAGATATCATGAGCCAATATCAAAAACAAAGGTAAGAACATCATAATTTATTATTGGTACCAAGTGGCCATTCCTGAAAATTGGTATTGATACCAAGTAGTCAGTCAGGTCTAATTTCAAGCAACAGTACAACCAACAGTAAACAGACACCAAAAGTTGTATTCATGTATCTTCTTGCATATGTATATTTACATTTAATAAATAAATTTGCATTATATATTTGTGTTACTTATATATTTCTTTTTTTTCCTTTTTTACATTGCACTATGAATATTTTAAAATAAAGTCTCATTTTTTTATCTGTGAATATCCTTATTCAAGGTCCCTTCCCCCTCCCACACCCTCAGGTCGCTCTCTCTTCTCCACATCTCCCCATCTCCTCCCCAGCATGGGCAGGAGGTCCCAAGTCCCAATATTGCTCAGTTCAGCCTCCACTCCTGACAGATCTAGTTTTCTCCCCACAACATCAAGACTGAGTCAGGTGTTCCTCTAGGGGAGGTGAGATCCAAGGTATCAGTCCAAGGTGTTTCAGATACCAAGCTGTTCTGTGGTTATGGTTTGCAGCTTGGACATGCTTTGCTTTATGCTTTTTTGTGTAGAGTCCACTAATCAATGAGTACATTCCTGCTTATCTTTCTGGGTTTGAGACACCTCCCTCAAGGGGGATATTCTCCAAATCCATCCATTTGCCTGCAAATTGCAGTTTATCATTTTTTCTTACTTCTGAGTAGTTCTCCATTGATAGATGTATCACAGTTTCTTAATCCGTTCTGCAGTTGAGGGACATCTAGGTTGTTTCCAGGTTCTTGCTATTACAAATAATGCTGTTATGAACATAGTTGAGCTAATGCCTTTGGAGTGTGAATGTGTGTCTTTAGGGTATATACCCAGGAGTGGTATTGCTGGATCCTTGGGGAGATTGATTCCCAGTTTTCTGAGAAACCACCATACTGCATTCCAGAGTGGCTGGACAAGCTTACATTCCCACCAACAATGGAGGAGTGTTCCCCTTGCTCCGCACTCTCTCCAGCATAGTATGTCATCAGTATTTTATCTTAGCCAATGTGACAGGTGTCAGGTGGTACCGCAAAGCTGTTTTGATTTGCATTTCTCTGATGGCTAAAGACGTTGAGCACTTTTTCAAGTGCCTTTCAGCCATTTGTAATTCTTCTCCTGAGAAATCCCTTTTTAGTTCTGAACCCCAGTTTTTGATTGGGTGATTCAAGGTTTTGAACTCTAGATTCTTGAGTTCTTTATATATTTTAGAGATCAATCCTCTATCATTTGTAGGGTTGGTGAAAATCTTTTCCATTCTGTAGGCTGCCGTTTTTGTCCTATTGACTGTGTCCTTGGCCTTACAGACGCTTCTCATCTTCAGGAGATCTCACTTATTGATTATTGGTCTTACTTTATGTGACACTGGTGTTCTATTTAGAAAGTAGTTGCCTGTGCCAATTCATAGAAGAGTATTACCCACTTTCTTTTCTATCAAGTTCAAAGTGGCTGGGTATAAGTTGAGGTCTTTGATCCACTTGGATTTGAGTTTTGTGCAGGGTGACAGGCTCGGATCTATTTGCATTTTTCTACAAACTACCAACCAGCTATGCCAACACCATTTTGTTAAAGATACCATCTTTTTTTCCATTGAATTTTTTGGGCCTCTTTTTCAAAGATCAGGTGTTCATGGGTTTTTGAGTTAATGTCTGGATCCTCAATTCTATTCCATTGATCTGTTTTTATGTCAGTACCAGGCTGTTTTTATTACTGTAGCACTATAGTATAACTTGAAGTCAGGCATGGTGATGCTTCCTATGGGTTTTTTTTGTTGAGCAAAATTGTTTTGGCAATCCTGGCTTTCCTGTTATTCCAAATGAAATTGAGTATTGGTCTTTCGAGGTCCTTAAAATATTGTGTTGGGATTTTGATAGGCAGTGCATTGAATCTGTAGATTGCCTTTGGTAGAATTGCCATTTTTACTATGTTGATCCCACCTATCCAGGAACATGGGAGAACTTTCCATTTTCTGATATTCTCTTCAATTTCTTTCTTCAGAGATTTAAAATTTTTGTTGAATAGACCTGTTACTTCTTTGGTTATAGTTACTTCAAGGTATTTAATGCTATTTGCAGCTATTATAAAAGTTGATCTTTCACTTATTTCTTTTTCAGCCCGTTTATCTTTAGTGTATATAAGGGCTACTGATTTCTTTGAGTTAATTTTGTATCCTGCTACATTCCTGAAGGTTTTTTATCAACTGTAGAAGTTCCCTGGTAGAATTTTGTGGGTCACTTCTGTATACAATCATATCATCTGCAAATAGAGATAGTTTCACTTCTTTTTTTCCAATTTGTATCCCCTTAATCTCCTTCCATTTTCTTATTCCTTTAGCTAAAACTTCAATAACTATAATGAATAGATAAGGGGAGATAAGACATCCTTGTCTAGTTACTGATTTTAGTGGGATTGCTTTGAGTTTTTATCCATTAAGTTTGATGGTGGCTGTCGGCTTCTTGTAAATTGCCTTTATTATATTAAGATACTGTCCCTTTATTCATGATTCCTCCAGAGATTTTATCATAAAGGAGTGTTGGATTTTGTCAAAGGCTTTTTCAGCATCTAAGGATATGATCATGTGTTTTTTTTTTTTCCTCTAGTTTGTTTATATGCTAGATGACGTTTACGGTTTTTTGTATGTTGAACCATCCCTGTATTTCTGGGATGAAGCCTACTTGGTCATGGTGGAAGATATTTTTTATACATTGTTGTATACAGTTTCCCAAAATTTTGTTGAGAATTTTAGCATCACTATTTATGAGGGAAAGTGGTCTATAATTCTTCTTTGTTGTGTCTTTGATTGGCTTGGGTATTAGGGTAATTTTGGCCTCATGAAAGGAATTTAGAAATATTCCTTCAGTTTCTACTGTGTAAAATAGTTTTACACAGTAATTCTTCTTTGAATGTCTGGTAGAATTCTGCACTGAAACCATCTATACCTGGGCTTTTTTTTGGGAGGGAGGCTTTTAAAGACTGCTTCAATTTCCTTAATGGTTTTAGGTCTGTTTAGGTAATTAATCAGGTCTTCATTTAATTAATTTATTAATTCAATTAATGAATCAAAGAGTTGGTTGTTTGGGAGAGTCAGCAAGATAGATACATTCTTATCCAAACTAACCAAAAGGCAGGAAGAGAGTATCCAAATTAACAGCAGCAAAAATGAAAAGAGGAACGTCACAACTGATACCCAGGAATCCAGAGGATCTCATTAGGTCAAACTTCAAAAATCTTTACTCCACTAAATTGGAAAACCCAAAAGAAATAGACACCTTTCTGGAAAAGTAACACTTACCAAAATTAAATCAAGACCATGTAAATGGCATAAATAGACCTATACTCCCAAGGAAATTGAAGCTCTTACTAAAAGTTTCCCAAAGTGTAAAAGCACAGGCCCTGATACTTTCAGTGGACAATTCTACCAGACATTCAAAGAAGAACTAATATCAATACTGTTCCATGCAATAGAAAGTGAAGGAACATTGCCAAACTCTTTTTATGAGGCTGTAATCACCCTGATACCCAAGCCACTTATAGATGCAACAAGGAAGGAGAATTACAGGCCAATCTCACTCATAAAAATTGATGCAAAAATATTCAATAAAATACTGGCAAACTGATTTCAACAACTTATCAAAAAAAAAAAAAAAGATCATCCACCATGATCAAGTAGAATTCATCCCAGAGATACAGAAATGGTTCAACATATAAAAACTATCAATGTCATCCATCCTATGAACAACCTGAAAGAAAAAAATCCCTTAGATTATCTCCTTAGATGCTGAAAAAGCCTTTGACAAAATCCAACACTCCTTCATGATAAAAGTCCTGGAGAGATCAAGAACACAATGAAATACCTAAACATAATAAAGCTAATATATAGTAAGCTGACAGCCAAAATCAAACTAAGTGGAGAGAAATTCAAGGCAATCACTAACAAGACAAGTCTATCCCCTCTCCCCTTATCTATTCAACATAGTTCTCAAAGTTTTATAAAAAGTAAGATGAGAACAAAAGTAGATTAATGGGATACAAATTGGAAAGAAAGAAGTGAAACTATCTTTATTTGTAGATGATATGATTGTATACCTAAGTGACCCACAAAATTCTACCAGGGAACTTCAACAGCTGACAAACACCTTCAGTAATGTAGCAGGGTACAAGATTAAAATATCAATAGCCTTCCTATATACAAATGATAAAAGGGCTAAGAAAGAAATAAGAGAAAATCACCCTTTATAATAGCTGCAAATAACATTAAATATCTTGGAGTAATTCTAATTATAGAAGTGACAAATGTTTTGACAAAAATCTTAGTCATTGAAAAAAATATCAGAAAATCCCATACTCCTGGATAGGTAGGATTAACATTGGAAAATGGCAGTCTTACCAAAAGCAATCTATAGCTTCAGTGCAATCCCTATTCAAATCCCAACACAAATTTTTATTGACCTTAAAAGAACAATACCCAAGTTGATATGGAATAACAAGAAATCATGGATTTCCAAAACCATCCTTTTCAATAAAAAATCTTCAGGAGGCATCACCATCCCTGATTTCAACCTATATTATACAACTAAAGTAATAAAAACAGCCTGGTACTGACACAAAAACATACTTGTGGATCAATGGAATCAAAGTGAAGACCCTGACCGTAATCCCCACACCAATGAAAACCTGATTTTTGACAAAGAAGCCAAAAATATACAATGGTAAAAAGATAATATCTCCAACAAATGGTGCTGGCAAAACTAAATGGTAGTATGCAGAAGAATTCAAATAGATCAATATTTATCACCCTGCACAAAACTCAAATCCAAGTAGGTCAAAGACCTCATCATAAACCCAGCTACACTGAACTTGATAGAAAAGAAAGTGGGAAATACCCTCCAATGCATTGGCACAGGAGACCACTTTTTAAATATAACACCAGTAGCATAGACACTAAGAACAATAATCAATAACTGTGACCTCCTTAAACTGAGAAGCTTCTGTAAGGCAAAGAATACAGTCAATAAGACAAAACAACACCCTACAGAATGGAAAAAGATCTTCACAAACCTTCCATCTGACAGAGGACTCATCCTAAAATATATAGAGAACTCAAAAACTAGAGGCCAAAAACCCAATAACTCAATCTAAAAATGGGATTCAGAGCTAAAAAGGGAATTTTCAATAGAAGAATCTCAAATGGCTGAACGACACTTAAAGAATTGCTTAACATCCTTAGCCATCAGTAAAATGCAAATCAAAACAACTCTGGGATGCCATCTTACATCTGTCAGAGTGGCTAAGATCAAAATCACAGATAAAAACTTATGCTGGAGGGGTTATGGAGCAAGAAGAATGCTGCTCCATTGTTGGTGGAAGTGTAAACTTGTACAGTCCCTTTGGAAATAAGTATGTCAGTTCCTCAGAAAACTGAGAATCCATCTCCCCAAGGATCCAGCAATACCACTATTGGGCATATACCCAAAGGATGCACATTCAAACTCCAAAGGCATTAGCTCAACTATGTTCACAGCAGCATTATTTATAATAGCAAGAACCTGGAAACAACCTAGATGCCCCTCAACTGACCAATGAGAAATGGGACCAAATCATGGAAGAAGTAAATGGTAGAGTGAGAAGGGCCACAAAGAGAGAGAAAAAAGAGATGATACCTTGAAAGAGGGAGCCACTGTGGGCTTAGAAAATGCCATATGCTAGGGAAACCTCCAAGAACTCACAAGATGTCCCTGGCTAGATGTCTAACCAATAGTGGAGAGGGCGCCTGTACAAGACTTCCCTTATAATCAAATGAATGACCACCCTAAGTGTCATTTTAGAACCTTCATCCAACAATGAATAGAAGCAGAGATCCATAGCTAAGCACTAGGTCAAGGTCCCAGTCCAAATAGAGAGAGAGAGAGAGAGAGAGAGAGAGAAGAATGTCTATGAGCAAAGGGATGGGGATCTCATGAGGAGGAGACCCACAGAGAAGGTTGTCTGGAACTTTTGGGAGCTCACTAAATCAGAAATAGTCTCTGGGGCACCTTCAGGGAAAGGAACTAAATTCTCCAGTGGTAGATGGTTGTCAAATGGCATGGGCAGCTTGTGCAGCCTCTTGGAGTAGGATCAGACTATGTTCCTATGTATGAATGGCATCTTGGAGCACATTTCCTACAGAAGAACACTTAACTCAGTCTTAATGCTGAGATGAGGGAATCGGACCTTCTCAAAAGGACGCACCAGACTGAACTGACTCACTTTGGAACTCCTTGTCCCCACATGGGGAATGGAGGAGGGATAGAGTGGCAAGAGGCTGAGGGAGGATTGAGAGAGACTGAGAGGAGGGAAGGGAGGATAAGTAGAGGTATACATAGAAGAACCCTTTTGTTTCTTTTTATTTATAAAATAATATCATTTTATCCATGTATCCCCTTGTTCCATTTCCCTTCCCTGTCGTGACCCCTCTGGGTCAGCCTTCAGCCTCCCTCCTCCCCATACCCCCATCCCCTCCCCAGAAAGAGCAAGAAGTCCCAAGGTGGATCAGTTCGGCATCCACTCCAGGCAAGTCCAACTCCGTCAACCTAATATCAAGACTGTGTTAGGTGTTCCTCTGGAGGGAATGGGCTCTGTAGTGCCAGTCCATGCACAGAAACACAAGAAAAAAAAACCTTTTTAAATAAATAAAAAGTGAGAAAAAATAGTTAACAGATAAGTAATTTTTGATTGACACATAGGTCTTTCAAAGCACTGGCCCCACCCGAAATGTGTATAAATTTAAATCTACCTTTACGAAAATGTGCACATGATACAAAGGGAATAATTTGGCATTTATGAAAGTGTATAAACTATAGCTAGCAATTGCTTTTTCCATTCCAAGTAGACTGAAATTTCCAAGTCTTCCACAGGGATACTAGCAATCAAGGATACATGGCCTTGCTACATCCATCTCATTAGCCAGGAGTTCTTTTAGCTGTGTACACTGTGTGAACCTACTCTCTGGGTTAAGAAAGATAAGGAGTGTCCACTGAGTATATTCAATCCAGTCTTACAGCTATGCAATGAAGAAGGTGTTCTGCACATCCTGCTTTTCCTGAGCAATAAAATATGTACAGCATCCTAAGAATTATCATACTCATAGTTGTAGAGAATAATAATTCATCAAGGAAGAAATAAAAAGCACTGACTTAGAGAAAAGACAAATGCCTTTAGCATTATTTTTAGAATCTTCACAATTTGAAATGAGAGATTAAGGCACACAATGTTTATGTTCAATAAGTGAAAACTCATTTGTTGGATTACATTCACCACATGCATGATAACCTCATGGGAATCAGAGGGAAATGTCTGTTGCTATTTGACAATATGGTTTCATAAATAAAGTATAAACAAATGATAAATGAGGGTAAGCTATATATAACTTTTGTTTTTCTACCCATCAGTCCTTCTCATAAAGGTCATTTACTCTTTCTCACTAATAATTGCCAGTTCAGGAGTTAACCACACAAATCTTCCAGTTTCATCATAGCTTGAATGCAACAAATCAGAGCACAAATGGAGTAATTCACTCGTAAAAGACATCACCAGCAGAAGAGTACTTGAATAAACTAGTTTTGACTACCTGTGTGAAAATTTTATAGAGGGAAATTGGTGAATAAAAGATTGTTCCCATCTGTCAGCAAAAGTTTTCACCTATACTCAGCTGAAGTCTTCATTAGGATTCTGGGGATCCAGCAGATAGCCATGTGTGAATAGAAAGCAACTTCATTTTTATCATACTGTCCCTTCTGCTAACCATTCACATTAATATTTGTAATTTTCACTGGTTAACAAACTTCCAATCGGAGTCCACACTGGTGGGGAGGCAAGCCTATACTTCTGAAACTGTTATCAATGAACCCAAACCTCTATGTTGTTGTCCTATGAATTTCAAAAATATTATCTGTGTCTACCAATTGATATTTTACCCTTCTTTATGTATGTGGGTGCCAAGAATTCCAAATCAGTTTCTCATACTTGTATGGAAGGCACACTGGGAACCTAGTCATCTCCCTAGCCATTAAGGGATACATTATTTAACTTCACTATTTTTCAAATCTTCCTATTTTTGATATTAATTGCTATTGGTATCAATAAATAACATTTGATTAATGTGTTGTATGATAAATAAAAAACTTGTGTAAAATGCTCATCACAACACTGAATGAGCAAGAATGCATATAAATGCAGAGAGACCACAAGGACAACTTTTTATTAAGATAGCAATAATATACTAGCAAGAGCTAACTGTATTTATTCTACTTAGTAGATGAATGGCATAAAGTGAAAATTCAGATGAACTTACTGTTTCCTATGGTGTAAATAAAATAGTAATTCAAATCAAACCATTTGGTAATATTGTTAACTAGAAATGTCTCTATTTAGAAAACAACTTTTATTCACTTACCCTCAAGAGCTTCTAACTTCTATTAAAGTTCCATTCAGCAGAAGTAAATATGGCACTGAAATTTCTACTTAGACTAAATTTCAATATGATGTGAGGATTTGCTGAGGTAAATATATGTTCTAAAGTTGAATCAGTTTTCTATCATTGCAGTGTTCATTTTTTCTTTAACTTAGAAGCAAGACCCTGATTTTATCCATCACTGCAGTCAACAACTGTGTTGCCTCTATGCAAAAATCATTATAAATTTTGTTAATTTTGCAGAAAATTAATATGTGAAAGAATCCTGCTTTTTGTCATTAATAGTTTTAAAATTAACAAAATTCTACCATGGAATCAAAGTTTCTTACTTCTGATACAGCTTTTTAGACATGCTGAAATTAAGTACATTTAACTGAGAGGAATAAAGCCATTAGTATAGTTTAAAAAAAAAACACTGAAAAAGTCAATGCACCACATTATAATCAAGCCACAGAACATACAGAACAAAGAAAAAATTTTAAGAGCTGCAAAAGAAAAGGGTCAACTTACATATAAAGGCTGACCCATCAGAATAACACCTGACTATTCAATGGAAATGATGAAAGCTAGAAGGGCTTGGTCAGAAGTTATACAGATGCTAAAGCAGCATGGCTGCCAAACTATACCCTGCAAAATTATCAATCACCATAGATGGAGTAAACAAGGTATTTTAGGACAAAGTCAGACTGAAAGAATATCTATCTACCAATCCAGCACTACAGAGAGTATTAGAGGGAAAACTACAACCTAAGGACCCCAGATACACCCACGAAATCACAAACAATCAATAATTACACAGAAGATTATCCTAGAGAAAGGAAATACAAACAAGTTAACACCAAAAATGGCAGGAAATATGAATCAATGGTCACTAATTTCCCTTAATATCAATGGTCTCAACTCTCCTATAAAATGTCACATACTAACAAGATAGATACAACAACAGTAGCCATCCTTCTGTTGCCTACAAGAAACACACCTAAACCGCAAAGATAGACACAGGCTTAGAATAAAGGGTTGGGAAAAGATTTTCCAGTCCTAAGAAACGAGCAGAAGTTGCAATACTAATATCTAACAAAGTAGACTTTAAGTTAAAAGCAATTAAAAAGGACCAAGATGGTCACTACTTATTCATCACAGGAAAAATTGGTCAAGAGGAGATTTCAATCTTGAATATTTATGCCCCTAATATAAGGGCACCTACTTATGTAAAAGAAACACTGCTAAAGCTCAAATCCCACATCAATTCTTACACCCTAATAGTGGGAGACCTCAATACCCTACTTTCAACCCTGGATAGATCAACCAGACAGAGTCTCAACAGAGAAATAAGGAGTCTAAAAGATGTTATGATGCAAATGGATTTAATAGATATCTACAGAAGCTTCCACCCAAACGCAAAGGAATATACATATTTCTCAGCTCCTCATGGAACTTTCTCCAAAATAGACCACATAATTGGTCATAAAGCAAATATCAACAGATACAAAAAAATGGAAATAATCCTTTGTAACATATTGGACCACCAGGGCCTAAAGTTAGAGTTCAACAACATCAAAACCCAAAGAAAGCCTACCAACTCATGGAAACTAAACATCACTCAGCTGAACCATCTCTGGGTTAAGGAAGAAATTGAGAAAGAAATCAAAGTCTTCCTAGAATTTAATGAAAATGAATCCACAATGTATCCAAACTTGTGGGACACAATGAAAGTAGTCTTAAGAGGAAAATTCATAGCACTAGATGCCTACATGAAAAACCTAGAGAAATCCCACACCAGAGACCTAACAGCTCAGCTGAAAGCCTTAGAACAATTAGAAGCGACCTCACCAAGAAGGAGTAGACGGCAGGAAATAATCAAATTTAGAGCTGAAATCAATACAATTGAAACAAAAAGAACAATACAAAGAATCAATGAATCTAAGAGTTGGTTCTTTGCGAAAGTTAACAAGATAGATAAGCCCTTAGGCAAACTAATCAAAAAACAGAGAGAGTGTGGCGAGCCGCTTCTGGCCTGCAAAACGACCAGTCGCCACACGCACGATTTTTCTCGGATCACACTTTATTGGAGTACAGCTCAGTTGTGAAATGGTGGAAAGGAGACCCCCAGCCTGAGATTCAGCCTGCTTATATAGGGAAGCCTGGCTAGTGATTGTGCCCATCACAATGCCTCATTAACATATGGCTGGTGATTGGTTCAAAGTAATACTCATTAGCATATGGCTGGTGATTGGCCCAAAATAATGGCTCATTAACATATTTGAGGATCGCATCGGATAGGTCCTTACTCGATGCCTAATTAGCATAAGCATATCGGATTGGTCACTACTCGATTCCTAATTAGCATAAGTGGCAATAGAATGTTCTGGCAAGTTGTGCAAAGGCAAACCGCACCCTACAAGAGAGAGTGTTCAAATCACCAAAATCAGAAATGAAAAGGGGGACATAACAGACCCCCAGGAAATACAGAGAATTATCAGATCATATTTTGAAAATCTGTATTCCACAAAAATGGAAAACCTAGAAGAAATGGTCAGCTTTCTGCACAGGTACCATCTACCAAAACTAAATGAAGATCAGATTAATTACCTAAACAGGCCTATAACCCTTAAGGAAATTGAAGCTGTCATTAAAAACCTCCCCCAAAATAAAAGTCCTGGCCCAGATGGTTTTAGTGCCGAATTCTACCAGACATTCAAAGAAGATTTACTACCGTTACTCCTCAAACTATTTCACACAGTAGAAATTGAAGGAATATTGCCAAATTCCTTTTATGAGGCCACAATCACCCTAATACCCAAGCCACTCAAAGACACAACCAAGAAGGAGAATTACAGACCAATTTCCCTCATGAATATTTATGTGAAAATTCTTAACAAAATTTTGTCAAACCGTATACAACAATGTATAAAAGATATCATCCACCATGACCAAGTAGGCTTCATCCAAGAAATGCAGGGCTGGTTTAACATACGAAAAACTGTAAATGTTATCCATCATATAAACAAACTAAAGGAACAAAACCACATGATCATATCCTTAGATGCTGAAAAAGCCTTTGACAAAATCCAACACTCCTTTATGATTAAAACCCTGGAGAGATCAGGAATACAGGGAGAATATCTAAGTATAATAAAGGCGATTTACAAGAAGCCGATAGCCAGTATCAAACTTAATGGAGAAAAACTCAAAGCAATCTCACTAAAGTCAGGAACTAGACAAGGATGTCCTCTCTCCCCTTATCTATTCAATATAGTTCTCAAAGTTTTACCTAAAGCAATAAGGGAACAAAAAGAGATTAAAGGGATACAAATTGGAAAAGAAGAAGTGAAGCTATCTTTATTTGCAGATGATATGATTATATACATAAGCGACCCACAAAATTCTTCCAAGGAACTGCTACAGCTGTTACAATACTCTAACAATATTATATTTCTTTCCATACTGAAATAAATAATATAATTCTTAGCATGACTTCATTCAAAATAGTACTAGGCTTACTGCTTTTATTCTTAAGGTTTTTCCATTTATCTTTCCTGGTTTCCTAAACTGAATTTGAGTGGTTATACTGAATTCTACACTAGCTTTCTATTAGTCTTTTGCTATTGAAACTATAAAATGGGATAATTACTGATTATACATTTCTGTTAATTCATATATAAAATATGATAAGCTGAATCATACAATGCATCTTCATTTTTTTGGTGATTATAAAGGAACTTCATGAACAAAATTTGCTTTTATAATTTTCTTTGTGATTGTTTTATTTTAAAACCTTATATTGAGCTTTGTTCTTTCATAACATTTTAGAAGTAGACTTTGTACTGCAGAAGGTTTCATTTTTGAAAACTTGATTGTCAATGTTTACAGCTGAATTTAACTATTTTTTAATAACAGTAAAATTAGATAATCATAGATTAGATTCATAGATGACATTTTTCTTATTTTCATTCCTAAAGCACAAAAAGATGAATTTTCTTTCCATTTTATAATTAAATTGCTTAATGTAGTTAAAGAAGCCAGCCAATATCAAATTAACTGGCAATAAGGTACATTAAAATTTAAAAGCTAAAATGTTAGTACCTAACATGTTTTTGGAGTTATCTCAGTGGTTAACATTAATTAAGATGACTTTTCCCAGAGGACTCAAGTTTGGATCTCAGCATCCATATTGGGACATTCATAACCACTTGAGCTTCAGATCAGTCATCTGCATCATCTGTAAATCTGAGGACACCTGTATTCACACATACGTATAACACACCCTCTACACATGAATACAAATACATATAATTTAAAAAACAAATAAATATGGGCTATAGAGATAGCTCAAGTCTTTCCTAAAACTTCAGTTTGCTTCTGAGCATCCACAGTAGGTGCCTCACAACTGCCTATTCCTTTATCTCCAGAGTATCAAACATCCTCTTTTGACCTCTGGTCACTGCCACATACTTGTCATATATTCACACAGATACACACACTTATACAGAAATAAAAATAAATGAAAGATAAATAAAATATAAAGTAGACCTAAAATGCTTTGCTAATAAACTATGTGTCAGATTTATGAGTATTAAAGATAAGATAGTAACAAGCACCTTGCAAACATTTGTGCTCTTATGGAGCCAAATACCATCTGGCATATCTTTCTAATATTTTTTCTCAAACACCTTAATAAGCAGTACCATTGATATACCATATGTCTTTCCTAGATGGGGATAGCTCATTAGGAGGAAGAACCAAACCATGTCTGACATGTTTACTAACATGATACTTTAAAACTGCATAGATAATAGTTATTGATTCAAAAGCTTTATTTTCTTCCTGATGTGTAATAAAAATTTGTAACCACAGCATTATCCTATTCTGTTATGTATAGATTCACCTATATGTCCTGATAATTTTGAACAAAACCTAATCAAGAGAGACATGTCATCAAGTTAAGTAAGTAGTTCTCTATTAAGTAAATAATAAATACTATTTATTCTTCAAACGTATCTCTTATAAATTTAGAGTTATATTATACTATTAAAAATATCTATTGGGGAAAATAATTTAGTCATTTGATTTTTACTTTGTTAAAACAAAGCTAAAAACAAATTTTTGTTGCAAAAGGCTTGAAAACTTAGCATAAGTCATTGATGTGGAACCAAACTGGCATAATGCACAAAATAGAGATGTTCAATGGATATTCATTTAATGAATGAATGACCACTTACCATGATATCTCAATTAATGTCAAGTTTACTTTTAATTTCTACTGACATGTTGCACATTAACTTAAGCTAAAAATATTAGAAATAAAATTGCAAATTTTATATAAATTTAATTGTCCTATTATGTAGTCAAAATTTGCTAACTCCTACTGCAAAACAAGCCCTCTTTGCAGCTCTATAATGTGAAGAAAAACAAAACTCCGCCTACCCTACTCTTTGAGAATAAACTGTAAATGTAGAATTGGGACCAAACTTGTGACAGAAATGTGTTGAGTTTTATTTTAATAAAATGAGATATCAATATAATTTTAGCTGAAGTGTTCCTACTGTTTATCTGTCACTTTTTTCATTCTCATTATTGCAACAGTAGAATTATGTGAATTTGTCTATGCAGAGATGAAGGATGAAGACTGAAATGCCATACCACTTCAATCAGTGCTTCTCTTAAAAGGGTTGTGAAACAAAATTAAAATTAGTTGAATACTAATAAATTATAGAGTAAAAACCTGGAAATAAAAATGAATCACAACTGATCTCTAATGACATACCAACCAAAATTAAGGTGTAATATACAAGATTTTCAGTGTCTGAGCATTCAAAATTACTTGAAAACTTACCATAGATGATTAGCAAGAGGCATCAACAAGGAAGATTCTAAGTGTCACTTAGAAAATGGTCTTCCTATGTCTCTTTATTAAATGAAGATAAGGAAATCTGAAAATTTTAAGTTTCCAGATTTGAATTCTCAGTTAAATAAAGATGGATTCATAATCATGAAAAACTTCAACAACACACAATAATAGTAAAGCATATTAGCAACTGAAATTAAGATATATTTATGCTAAAATAAAATACTGTGAACTTGTTTACACTTACATTTTAGTATTAAAAGGAGCCTATAGCAGTGGCATTGGTGTTATACCAGCTGTAAGGGTATAAACATATGAAATGGTGCTAGAGTTAAACCACCAAGTACATACTCAAAGATTTGAAAAAATAACAGAAATAAGGCAGAGAACCAAAATTCTTATACTCATCAAAATTTATGCCCATCTGTGCTGGCTAGTTTGATGTCCACTTGACACAAGTTAGACTCATCTAAAAAGTGGAAAATTCAATTGAAAAATAAATCTACATAAGATCTTACAGTAGGGCATTTTCTTAATTAGTGATTGATGGGGTTGGTCCCATGATCTGTAGAGAAGGCTAAGAAAACCTTGAGTAGCCCTCCATGGCCTCTTCCTTCTTTTCCAGCCTATAGCTTACTGCCTTGTTTGAGTTTCTGTTCTAAATTCCTTCAGGGATGGATTACAATGTGGAATGAAAGTATAAGCCAAACAAACCTTTTTCTCCCAACTTGTTTTTGGTCATGGTGTGTTATTATAGGAAAAGTATTCTTAACTAAGACAAAGCTTTGTATTCAAGGAGAAACTCTTTGATATTTTAGCAAAGACCTTCACTTCATTCATGTAGTTCTGGGTCTGTTAATTCGCTCAATCTAGAAAGTGGTTCACAGGCCAAGATTCCCTATGGCTATGATCAAATACAGTCTTTCTTTTGTTTGTTTGAAAATTTTCTACATATACTGGTCAAACTAAAATTAAGTAGGATTTTTATCCATGCTGAAAACAGCATGACTGATTAGCCAGTTCCAAAGGTCTATATGAGTCATGCCACTATAAAATCCACTTTGCCTATAATGACCATTACAGGTCAGGCTTTGTTGTGCTGTTGAGTACAATAACACTGGTCACCTTGCCTTTGGTAATCCAGTGCTGCTAACTGGCCCCTGCCACTTCAGGGCCCAGTTAAACTCATTGCATTTAATTTACGCAACTGGGCAAATGCATCTCCAACCCTGAGGTTTAGTAAAACATCATACAGAATAAACTAGAAAAATGCTTTAATTTCAAATGAAAAGTCCAAATAATTGAAAAGCTGGTTTATATTCATGTTCTAAGGTACCATGCCAAGTGGTGAAATTGATTTAAAGATTCAAGGTTTTGAGTTTCGTCTTAGGTACCCTGTACACACACACACACACACACACACACACACACACACACACACACACACACACATAAACTTCAGGACTTAGATACTGGAAATGTACTTTCTGATTAGAGATGATGGGATTAATGGAAAGGCTCATTTCATCCAACAGTGACATCTGCTGTTTATTTACTATACTTACAGAGGCTGCAATGCTCTGAAGAACAGTGATAAGGTGGCATTGTATAAGTCACAATGGCATTAGAGGAAAACACCCAGAAATACAGAGCAAAAGTGGAGTTCCAAAGTTGCCAAGCTTTGCATTCTACTGATAAAAGCATCCCGGACTATTTTATTATTATTTAAATTATAATTTACATATTTGATTTTTAAAGATCACACCAAAACTAAATTTTCAGAATAGTAGTGTATGTCAAAACATATAATTTTTTTTTTTTTGGTAATTTAAGTAGTTTTCCAGTATATTCAAGGATTTGTGTATTTCCATGGTAGCACCTTTGCTCTGAGTCTTCACCAAGAAAGAGAAAAAACAAAACAAAAAACAACATACTAAACTATAAACATTGTTTTTATGGACACCCGAAGAACAGAATCCTAGCATGAATTATATAACACTGTGACACAATATGCAACGCGCTGAACTGGAGTGACATGAAAGATGGCTTTTCATTAGCAAACATGAGAAGAAATAGGTACAGGTGGTTATACATACTGGAAAGTCATAAGCAAATCTATGGGCAAGACACAAGTCCCTATACAGAGTCAGAAACACCAAGTTAGGCTGTGGTATGATGCAGATGGGATTTGAGAAATGAAGGGTACCCTTCAAATCTGAAAATCCTACGGTAAATACTTTCAAAACAGGGATTCTAAACATGAGGGAAGGCAAGATTGTCTCACATAAAGCAGGATGGTGGCAAGGAGAGTAAAAGGCAGGGGGTGGATGTCTCCCAAACCAAAGAGGGTTCTGGGAAGGAGGACAAAAAGCAGGTCCACAATGTTCAAAAACAATACAACAATCTCAGCGCCTTGAGGCTGTGACTACTTTCTCACCTCATAGAGAAAACAATCCTTGCTTTTCCATTGGTAAGGATAGTCACTGCTTAAACCTGACACACACAAAGGAGTTCGCTTAGCAGCCATGTAAACATGGTGTTAAAAAATATAAATAGAAACCTATCAACACTTAAACACCAGAAATATACTGTTATGAACCAGATGAGAAAATCTGCACATACTATCATAAAACTTCAGAATATAATAAAATACAAATAGACCTTAAAGTAACAAATAAGACTGTGGAGAGGAGAGGGAATTAGGAGAAAGGTGGAAATCATGAGGGAAACAAAATTTAAGGAGAAATTGATTTCACTAAGTAACAAATAATAAAGAGAACAGCATCGGTGGAGATGGCACAGCGGGTAAGCTCAGAAAGTAATCCAAGCCTAAGGAGTCAAGCTTGGACCCAGAAACCTACATAAGAAGTCAGACAGAGTGGTGTACATTTGTATCTTTGGCCTTCCTGAAGCAAGGTGAAATGTGAACAGAATTCCCTAGATGCTTGCCCAGTACCTATCCTGCAGTGTATAGTACAGCATCAAAGGCAAGATGGAGCCAGCTACCACACAGTGAAAGATGAGATGGTCCTCCTGAAGTTGACCTCTGACCTTCACATGTACATCATCATATGTGCTTGAGTACACATACAACAGAAAATCATACTTTTTTAATAGACAGGGAGGAAAGATTTGTAATGAAAGAGTGTAAGGTTCATCACAAGGGTAAATGAGAGAAGAGACTTGAATCCTCTCTCATAGGAAAGAAAAAGATCAACGTGAAAAAGAGGAAGAAGAAAAGAAAAGGAGGAGGAGGGGAAAGAGAAGGAGGAAGAGGAGGAGGAGGAGGAGATGTAAACCTGACATACTTCCCAGCATTCAGGAGGCAGAAACAGAAGAGTACAAGTCTGAGAGCGACCTTATATACCCAGTTAAAGCTGGTTTCAAAACCACAAAAAAAAAAAAAGAACCAAAACCAAAACTGTAATGTAAAAGGCAAAAGAGAAATAGCAGCATGTAGTGGACAGTTCAAAGAGTGAAGGAGAAGGAGGAGAAGTGGTTTCATGTATGAACCCCTATCTTAAGTTGCCCTTCAAAAAGGCCTCGAATACTAGAGCTTCAAGGTCATAGGTGATTCCAAAATCTATGCTGGCCAAGAGGGCACACCTCTAGGTAAAGGTGATAGTATCTGCTCTCCACTACAGTAGCTGAACAGTTCACAATAATCCCAACTATTTTATTATGTTTTAAGGATATATGTATTTGGTTAAATGTTCACCTACAAGAAATATCATTTTTAAATAATTGTATTTTATAATAACTATATGTTTTTAAAGGAAATGAAATTAAGATATTACTTCAGTGCATTAATCAAAGAGAACAGTTCACTTACAAAAATGAAAATTCATTTGTCAACTCTTTTCTACAGTAAAGGTATGGTACACACTAGGAGAAAATAATTGCACAAGCTAATTAAGAAAGAGATGCAAAGGTCAAGGATTGCTCTCTGTCACTATATAGCATCCATCCACTCTGATATCTATAAGCCTCAACCAATTGTCAATTCTGGAAACAGTTTATATGAAGAATTTGTTGAGGAATATAACAAGGGCAAATGTTAGTCAGTTGTCATAGTTTCTTTTTCTGTTGCTATGCTTTAATACTCTGACAGAAGCAACAACAACAAAAAAGATTAACTATTGGGTCAAAGTTCAGGGGTTAAATCCATTATGGCAGAAAAGTCAGAAAACCAGGATCTTAGGAAGAGCCTTATAACACTTCCATAATCAAAGTCAGATAGCAATGAGTGCCTGCTGCTGCTCAATTCTATCTTCCCTACCTAGAGAATGGTGTCTCCCACAGTGGCAAGTTCCCCCACACATCCTCACAAGCATTCCCGGAGGTTATGTACCTTCTCACAAGGATGACCTAGTCCTTTAGGGAATTCTAGAACGTATCAGCTTGACAGCAAACACTACATTTCATCAGCCTCAGACTCAAAATGTGACAAATTTAGAGGTCATCAGGGAACATCAAATATATTTGTCCATAGATCTAAAAAAAGTGCATTATAGAAATTTTAACTAGCATTTCTAATTACAATTTTCATAATGTGCAAATTACCTAACCATAAACATTTAGAAGAAAGACAACTGAATTAAGAAGGAATTAGCTTCCTAACTGCATGTCTGTAATGGGGGAAATGGTAGGTTATTTTTAGAACTCACAAATACATTAACTAGTGCTGAAGCAAATATTAAGAAATGTCCTTTTACAAAATCAAATAGCCCAAAAGGAGAGAAGAAATTAAAATCTGCCAGAGTCTAATTCTATTGAAATTCTCAGTGGGCCTGGGATATTGTCTAATGTCACAGCCTTAAATAGTGTTAAAATGTGTTAAAAGGTGGATTGAACTTTAAAAATTATTATTAGAAATATAAATTAGCTCTACAAATTAAAATACACAAATTTTAACCATATATTTTTTTAATATTGTTAGGAATTAATACATATATATATACAAAGACATATAAAATTCATTAAATTCAAAAGCATGCAGATATTTAAAAGTGCAATGCTGTAGGTACAAACAAGTTAGAAATTACACTATTTTTATTTGAGCTTATTTTTCTTAGGTTTTCATATTTCATATCAAAGTATGCAACAATATTTTTAAAATGCTTATTTTATATCACTTTTATGAAAATCCTAACTGTTTGAATTCTAATTTTGTCCCTTTACTAATTTTTCTTGAGTGTTACATGATTATGGGTTTTATTTTGTTATTGTTATATCTTAGTTGGAAAAAATACAACAGAAACACACAGCAAAATGAATGTTGCTCTACTTGACTACTCTTCAATACCCTGCTACTTTTGTTTATTATATTACTTATTTGCTTTTTTGTTTGTTCAGTTGTTTTTTTTTCTTTTCAATTTTTAAGCAATTAATTGCATTAGAGTGACAGATAGCCAACAGAGAGCTTTCTTAACCAGAAGACCAGAAATCTATCTCATTTTCTTAACAAAGTTATTTGATACTTGTAACTTTCCAGAAGTAATAGAAAGGTACAGTCATAAATTTTCCTCGACATGAAAAAAAAATCACCCCAAGAACTGAAGTCTGTATTTCGGCTAATACTGATGAGATATGGGTGACAGGACAAGAGAGGTGGCAGTTAAGCGCTCAGGTGGAAATCGCTCTGAACAAATAATGAAATTCATCCCACCTTCAAGAGGAGAAAACATGTATTAGTGAACCTCCAAATTCATGTCACTTTCACCTTTGTTAATACTCCCAAATTGAGTTGGCAGCACCCTATGATCAACCATATCAAAAGCACTTGATAGATGAAATGCCATTAACAGAATGAGCAGCTATCCATCATACAGTAAAAATTCATCTATCACCCATATACCAAACCCAATTCTGTCTTACAGCACACACACTCCACTGAAAACTGTCAAGTTTTAATGACCTAAAACTTTTCTTCAATGCCCACATGACAACATTCAAAGAAACAATACAGAAAATTTGTGGATGATCAGTAAAGATGACTTTCATGTTTTAATGGAGGCAGTATGCATTCATGTGTGTATTATATGTATGCACAGTTTTGGTTTCAGTATGTGAGAGGACTGCATATTCAAATAAATGTAAGTATATATGATGATCTAAAGTTGATTTTGGGATCTTTCCAGATCATTATTTACTTTGATTTCTACTGGGGTTGGGTTTTTCACTGAGCCTGGAACTTGCTCATTCCAGTTACTCTAGTTAGGGAGTTTGCTCGAGTGTCCTGTCTATACTTCCTGAGTGCTGGGATTACAGGCAGTGACAATGCTGGTATAATTGCTATGTGGATTAAAGATATCTTAATTCCAGTACTTGCTTATCTGGTAGATACTTTATCTGCTGAATCATGTCCACAGCTTTATCATATTCTCAAATAAAAAGAAATCTATGAGATAATCTTGCACACAAGTTGATCTTAACCATCTTAAGTTTCACATTTAGAGGCATGCAAAACTACAGTAGATGTGCAGATGAAAAGTGATTAAAGCATGGCAGAAAATATGCACATGTTCAATTCAGTTAATCATCTGCCAATAGACAACATAGCTTCTACTTATTTTCTTTAATAAATGATGTTGAAAAGTTATATAGCTTGCTATTTTCTTATGAAGAAATTAATCCAAATTTCCTAGAGATGCTTAGATTCACAATGTGGTTTTTAATACAGAATTATCAATTGTGGTTAGAATTTTAAGAAAGATACCAGTTTATTGTTTTATAATTGAGATGCATGACATGAGCAATAATTCTCTATGCAGCAACAATTCGCTATTTTTTAAATTTTGCACATGAAATGAATGATAAAGCATGTGAACTATTTAATATATATCAACATATGTATATAATATGTATAAATACATTCATAGCATATATTTGCAAATACTGAATTCTCTTTCTTATATTTCTATCTAAAGTCAATGGGAATTTTCATTTTTCTAATATATTGCATATCAAAAATGAGCTGTGTTTTTATTGATTTTGAAAAGCAACACTTCCAAGTATGAAAGTAATAGCTTTTTGATTGATTTGGTCAAGATGGGTTAGGCATCAAGAACAGACGGGGAATTAATCTGAGGGGAATGATATACCACCTGTCCATGGTATAGATTTCCCTTTCTGTGTCATTGTTCTCTTGTTAGAGAGCTGATGGACTGTTCTTACTGAGTTTAATGATAAAATGACTAGAAATTGAGAGGTAGTAAGTAAATATGTGGGAGAATTAAATCTATTCTCAAATTAAAGGTAGAGACTAAACTTTACTTCAAAGATTTCTGAATAGAAACTATACTTTTAGTTAGGAAAATGCTTAATTTTTTTAGAAGACAATAAGATAAACTTGACAGAAAAATATTAAGAACATGATTCCCTGATGATATAATCTACCTACCATATTGAAGACTTGAAATTTGCTCAGAAGATAGAACTTCAGAGCCCCATCACCAAATAAGCATGTAGGCATGTAACACAAGATATTATATGAAGAGAGCTTAATTAGGATGAGTTTACTGATGTTGCACAATGTGTAAATGTAGCGGGAAATCAGAATTTACCCAGATAAACATTTGTGACATCAAAGAACTGAATCCAACTGGCATGTGGCCAGCTTGGGAGATACCAAGACGCAGAGGTGACTTGGTTTCTTTTGTCCCCAGCATGTTCTGGGAAGAAGCTCAGTCACATTTTCTTGTGCGCCTCTTTTTCTTTTTCTCTCCCTCAGAATTTCTTTTGTACTGTGTTTTTAAAATAATAAATAATATTACCAGATTATATATGGAGCGGCTGAGTATCATTTTTGCAATATCTGGCACCAAGTGACAAACCACACAGAGTCCAAACCAAATGAGTGAGTTTTACATACCTATAATTCCTATTCTACTATTTTATCTCAATAAAGGAGAAAATAAAAAAAACATAATTTAACTTTATCTTGTCTGGAATGGAACAGATATTTCAGAAAATATGCCCACAAATTGCTTTAATTGTGAGCCAATTTGCACACAATATTATATAGTTTTGACAATGATATTTATCTATTTATTTGTTCAAATGATTCAGAAAACGTTTTAAAGGCCCAGATAGCATAAGAAAATGGATACTCTATATGTTAGGCTAAATTAAACATAATTTCTTCCTACATAATATAATCACCCCCATACAATCACAATATAACACTAATGATCATCAGCATTGAGGAATAGTGAGGTCATCAGTTCCACCAGTAAGGCAACAAGAAATGCAATATTTCCAGAGAAACTAAACTCTGAAGCAATCAGACCTGAGTCTGCTTCTGAGAGACACTAACACAACAATGAAGATTCAACAGCTTTTCTGCCATTCAAGATACAGACATTAATAAAAGGCTGAGGATAGAGAATATTAAAAGCTTTGTTAGTTCACTCCATAAACAAAGCCTTGAGAGGTAGTAGGATTCAGGTGCTAGTTGGGGAACTTTAGAAGCATATCTCTGGGATACCAGTATTTGGAATGGGGCATGGCCAGACCCCATTGAGCCCAGGGCACACTGATCTCCCTTCTTGTTTTGTTCCTGTGTTTTCTGGGAGCAGCCCAGCAGCCCAGAGTGAGACAGCTTCATTCTCCAAAAAAACGTCTTAAGATTCAATTTATATCATAAATACTTATATACCCCTCAATAAGTATTAATTCTTTATATAATATATTACAAAAAATATTTCTACAATATTTTATAAAACATACTGCAGAAGAAAGAGCCAAAAAGAGAATGTAAGCTACCCAATTAAAAAATGGAGTTCAGAACAAAAAGGGAATTCTCAGCACAAGAATTAAAAATGGCTGAATGGCACAAGAAAAAGTGCTCAGCATCTTTAGCCATCAGAGAAACCTAAATCAAAACAAGAGATACCCCCTTACACCTGTCAGAATAGCTAAGATAAAAACACAGATGACAGCCTATGCTGGAGAGGATGTGGAAGGGGAACACTCCTCCATTATTGGTGGGAGTGTAAACTTGTTCAGTCACTGTGGAATGCAGTATGGCAGTTTCTGAGAAAACTAGGAATCAATCTCCTCAAGGATGTAGCAATACCACTCTTAGGCATATAACCTAAAGATGCACATTCACATCCCAAAAGCATTAGCTCAACTATGTTCATAGCAGCATTATTCATAATAGCAAGAACCTGGAAACAACTTAGATGCCCTCAACTGAGGAGTGGATTAACAAGCTGTGGTACATCTACATAATGGAGTACTACTCAGCAGTAAGAAAAAAATGATACTCTAAAATTTGCAGACAAATGGATGGATATGGAGAATATCCTCCTGAGTGAAGTATCACAATCCCAGAAAGAAAAGCAGGGGTTGTACTCATTCATTAGTGGACTTTAAAAAAAAATATATAAAGAGAGAGAGAGATGTCATTGTACACAAGAAGTTAAGACCAGAACAATGCCTCACTTCTACATTGAGGGTTTCTGGCAGAGGGGTGGGTAAGGAAAGACTTGTTTTCTGGCCACAGGGAGTTTAATTATATTCCAGTAAGCAAATGAGAAGCACGAAAAGGCAGTTTTGTAAATGGGGAGATCATAAGAGTGGGCATGATACTGAGAGGTCTGATATCTGAGTTTGATGGGTTGCATGATGTAAAAACACCAAATAATAAATATATATGGAAAAAAGATAATTGACCTTAAATCTTCATTTAAATAATAACAAGGAGCCTGGGGAGACAGCTTTGTAAAAGTGCTTGCCATGTAATCATGAAGACCTGAGTTTGTTCTGAACTATCCAATTATAACAGTGAGGGCTTAGATTCTAGAAATGTAAAGGCAAAAATAGTAAAATCCCTCAGTCTTCTGGCCAGTCAGTCCACTCACATCAGGGGACTAAAGGCTTGAGAGACCAAATTGTGTTGATATATTGTATATTTAACAAAAATAGTCTAGAATATCAGCGGACAGACAGAGTCATCTCTCCAACCTTTTGTTTTGTTCTTCCAAGAGAGGATTTTCTGTGTAACAATCCTGGCTATTCTGGAACTTGCTTTGTAAAACAAGCTGGCCTCAAACTCACAGAGATCCTACTGCCTCTGCCTACCAAGTGCTGGGACTAATGGCATGTACCACTGCCCCCTGGCTCTTTTAGGCATTGAACTCACAGAAATCCATAAGAATTTCAGTCTCCAGAGTGATGCGATTAAAGGCATGTCACCACTCCCTGATATTCATGGCTTGGCTCTATGGGTAGCTTGTCTTCTAATATTCCAGACTATTTTTTTTATTAAATATACAATGTATCACCATACAACATCTCAGAAAATAAGGGGAAGAACAATGGAGGAAGACATGATATCAATCTCTGGTTTCCATAAGTACATAAACACACAAGAACACTTACCCCTCCTCATGCTCACACACACACACACACACACACACACACACACACACACACACACAGACAGTGGGAGGCCAGCTCCCATATCCGCTTCAGAGTAATAAAAGGAATGCCTTAGAGTGGGAAAGGGATTAAATAAAAAAACTTTTTATCTGGGATAATTATGAATAAATCTTTATCTAGATTACTGGTTAAAAAAGGAAACATATACTCATTCTGATGATATTTCTCTTTTACTTCTTTTTCTTCGATTTGGTACATATTTGTTTAATATACTTGAGGATCTATAAAGCAATTTGATCAATTAATCTTTTCTTTTTTATATTTTGTATTTATCAAGAAAAACAGTAAAATGAATTTAAAATGCTGAGAAGTTAACAATAACTATAAAGAGGATAAAGATCATAAGCATGACTTATCAAGGGTGATAATGCAAATAAGATTGCTACACATATATTTACTTTGTGTTCAGCTTTCCCTCTGAATTTTTTTTTCCATCCCTGTATATCCTTATACAAGGTCCCTTAGCCCTCCCATCACATAAGGTCATTTTTTCTTCTCCACAACTCCCCATCCCTTCCCTGGGCAGGGAGCAGACAGTCCTATGGTCACACTGGCCCAATAATGCTTGGATCAGTCTTCACTCCTGGCAAATCCAGTTTTGTCCCCCCTCCCTCAAGAGTGAGTCAGGTGTTCCCATATTTGGAGTGGGATCTGAAGGGTCAGTCCAGGGTATTTCTGATCCCAAGCTGTTCAGTGGTTGTGGTTTGCTGATTGGGCATGCTTGGCTTTTTTTCTTGTTAGTTTGTTTAGAGACCACTAATGAGTGAGTACATCCCCTGCTTATCTTTCTGAGTTTGTGAAACCTCCCTCAGGAGGATATTCTCCAAATCCATCCATTTGCTTGTGAAATTTAGGATATCATTTTTTTCTTACTGCTGAGTAGTATTCCATCGTGTAGATGTACACAGTTTGTTAATCCATTCTTCAGTTGAGGGACATCTAAGTTGTTTCCAGGTTCTTGCTATTACAAATAATGCTGCTATGAACATAGTTGAGCTAATGCCTTTGGAGTGTGAATGTGCCACTTTAGGGTATAGACTCAGAAGTGGTATTGCTGGGTCCTTGGGGAGATTGATTCTTAATTTTCTGAGAAACCGCCATATTGCATTTCAAAGTGGCTGAACAAGCTTACACTCACACCAACAATGGAGGAGTGTTTCCCTTGCTCCGCATCCTCTCCAACATAGGCTGTCATCTGTGCCTTTTATCTTAGCCAATTTAACAGGTGTTAGGTGGTATCTCAAAATTGTTTTGATTTGCATTTCTCTCATGGCTAAACATGAAGAGCACTTTTTCAGGTGCCTTTCAGCCATTCGTAGTTCCTCTGCTGAGAATTCCCTTTTTAGATATATACCCCATTTTTTGATTGGGTTATTCAAGGTTTTGGGCTCTTGATTATTAAGCTCTTTATATACCTTAGAGATCAGTCCTCTATCACTTGTAGGGTTGGTGAAAATCTTTTCCCATTTTGTAGGCTGCCGTTTTTTCCTATTGACAGTGTCCTTGGCTTTGCAGAAGCTTCCTAACTTCAGGTGATCCCACTTATTGATTGTGCTCTTAGTGTCGGTGCCACTGGTGTTATATTTAGGAAGTGGTGGCCTGTGCCTATTTGTAGAAGTGTATTTCCCACTTTCTTTTCTATGAAGTTCAAAGTGGCTGGGTTTATGTTGAGGTCTTTGATCCACTTGGATTTGAGTTTTGTGCAGGGTGACAGGCTCAGATCTATTTGCATTTTTCTACACACTTCCATCCAGCTATGCCAACACCATTTGTTAAATATACTATCTTTTTTCCATTGAATGTTTTGGGCCTCTTTGTCAAAGATCAGGTGTTCATAGGTTT
>PVIH01008906.1:0-10347 GCA_004025045.1 Sigmodon hispidus | reverse complement strand
GTATTCTATTGTTCCACCAGTCTGTTTTTATACCAGTACCAGGCTGTTTTTATTACTGTAGCTCTATAGTATAGCTTGAAATCAGGGATGGTGATATCTCCTGAGGTTCTTTTGTTGGGTAAAATTGTTTTGGCAATCCTGGCTTTCCTCTTATTCCAAATGAAATTGAGTATTGTTCTTTCAAGGTCCAAAAAATATTGTTTTGGGATTTTGATGGGCAGTGCATTGAATATGTAGGCTGCCTTTTGTAGAATTGCCATTTTTACTATGTTGATCCTACCAATCCAGGAAAATGGGAGAGCTTTCCATTTTCTGATATCCTCTTCAATTTCTTTCTTCAATGATTTAAAATTTTTGTCAAATAGTTCTGTTACTTCTTTGGTTATAGTTACTCCAAGGTATTTGATACTATTTGTAGCTAATATGAAGGGTAATGTTTCCCTTATTTCTTTTTCAGCTCTTCTATCTTTAGTGTATAGAAGGGCTACTGATTTCTTTGAGTTAATCTTGTATCCTGCTACATTGCAGAAGGTGTTTATCAGCTGTAGCAGTTCCTTGGAAGAATTTTGTGGGTCACTTATGTATACAATCATATCATCTGCAAATAGAGATAGCTTCACTTCTTCTTTTCCAATTTGTATGCCCTTAATCTCTTTTCGTTCCTTTATTGCTTTAGCTAAAACTTCGAGAACTATATTGAATAGATAAGGGGAGACAGGATATCCTTGTCTAGTTCCTGACTTTAGTGGGATTGCTTTGAATTTTTCTCCATTAAGTTTGATACTGGCTCTCGGCTTCTTGTAAATTGCCTTTATTATATTTAGGAATTCTCCCTGTATTCCTGATCTCTCCAGGGCTTTAATCATAAAGGAGTGTTGGATTTGTCAAAGGCTTTTTCCGCATCTAAGGATATGATCATGTGGTTTTGTTCCTTTAGTTTGTTTATATGATGGATAACATTTACAGTTTTTGTTATGTTAAACCAGCCCAACATTTCTGGGATGAATCCTACTTGGTCGTGGTGGATGATATCTTTTATACATTGTTGTATACGGTTTGCCAAAATTTTGTTGAGAATTTTCACATCAATATTCATGAGGGAAATTGGTCTGTAATTCTCCTTCTTGGTTGTGTCTTTGAGTGGCTTGGGTATTAGGGTGATTGTGGCCTCATAAAAGGAATTTGGCAATATTCCTTCAATTTCTACTGTGTGAAATAGTTTGAGGAGTAACGGTAGTAATTCTTCTTTGAATGTCTGGTAGAATTCGGCACTGAAACAATCTGGGCCAGGGCTTTTATTTTTGGGGAGGTTTTTAATGACAGCTTCAATTTCCTTAAGGGTTATAGGCCTGTTTAGGTAATTAATCTGATCTTCATTTAGTTTTGGTAGATGGTACCTGTGCAGAAAGCTGACCATTTCTTCTAGGTTTTCCATTTTTGTGGAATACAGATTTTCAAAATATGATCTGATAATTCTCTGTATTTCCTGGGGGTCTGTTGTTATGTACCCCTTTTCATTTCTGATTTTGTTGGTTTGAACACTCTCTCTCTGTTTTTTGATTAGTTTGGCTAAGGGCTTATCTATCTTGTTAACTTTCTCAAAGAACCAACTCTTAGATTCATTGATTCTTTGTATTGTTCTTTTTGTTTCAATTGTATTGATTTCACCTCTAAGTTTGATTATTTCCTGCCATCTACTTCTTTTCTGTGAGTTAGCCTCTAATTGTTCTAAGGCTTTCAGCTGAGCTGTTAGGTCTCTGGTGTGGGATTTCTCTAGGTTTTTCATGTAGGCATCTAGCGCTATGAATTTTCCTCTTAAGACTGCTTTTACTGTGTCCCACAAGTTTGGATACGTTGTGGATTCATTTTCATTAAATTCTAGGAAGTCTTTGATTTCTTTCTCAATTTCTTCCTTAACCCAGAGATGGTTCAGCTGAGTGATGTTTAGTTTCCATGAGTTGGTAGGCTTTCTTTGGGTTTTGATGTTGTTGAACTCTAACTTTAGGCCCTGGTGGTCCGATATGTTACAAGGGATTATTTCCATTTTTTTGTATCTGTTGATATTTGCTTTATGACCAATTATGTGGTCAATTTTGGAAATAGTTCCATGAGGAGCTGAGAAATATGTATATTCCTTTGCCTTTGGATGGAAGCTTCTGTAGATATCTATGAAATCCGTTTGCATCATAACCTCTTTTAGACTCCTTATTTCTCTGTTGAGGCTCTGTCTGGTTGATCTATCCAGGGTTGAAAGTAGGGTATTGAAGTCTCCCACTATTAGGGTGTAAGAGTTGATGTGGGATTCGAGCTTTAGCAGTATTTCTTTTACATGAAAAGGTGCCCTTATATTAGGGGTATAAATATTCAAGATTGAAATTTCCTCTTGACCAATTTTTCCTGTGATGAATAAGTAGTGACCATCCTGGTCCCTTTTAACTGCTTTTAGCTCAAAGTCTACTTTGTTAGATATTAGGACTTCAACCCTCACTTGTTTCTTAGGACCATTTGACTGGAAAATCTTTTCCCAACCTTTTATTCTAAGCCTGTATCTGTCTTTGTGGTTGAGGTGTGTTTCTTGTAGGCAACAGAAAGATGGCTTCTGTTGTTGTATCCATCTTGTTAGTGTGTGACGTTTCATAGGAGAGTTGAGACCATTGATATTAAGGGAAATTAGTGACCATTGATTCATATTTCCTGCCATTTTTGGTGGCAACCTGTTTGTATTTCCTTTCTCTAGGGTATTCTTCTGTGGACTTATTGATTGTGATTTTGTGGGTGTATCTGGGATCCTTAGGTTGGAGTTTTCCCTCTAATACTCTCTGTAGTGCTGGATTGGTAGATAGATATTCTTTCAGTCTGACTTTGTTCTGAAATACCTTGTTTACTCCATCTATGGTGATTGATAATTTTGCTGGGTATAGTATTCTAGTTTGGCAGCCATGCTCTTTTAGAGTCTGTATAACTTCTGACCAAGCCCTTCTAGCTTTCATCGTTTTCATTGAATAGTCAGGTGTTATTCTGATGGGTCTGCCTTTATATGTGAGTTGGCCCTTTTCTTTTGCAGCTCTTAAAATTTTTTCTTTGTTCTGTATGTTTTGTGGCTTGATTATAATGTGGCACGCTGACTTTTTTGGGGGATCATATCTATTTGGTGTTCTGTAAGCTTCTTGTATCTTTATTGGCATTTCCTTCTTCAGGTTAGGGAAGTTTTCTTCTATGATTTTATTGAAAACATTGTCTGTGCCTTTGAGCTGGCATTCTTCTCCTTCTTCTATTCCTATTATTCTCAAATTAGGTCTTTTCATGGTGTCCCAGATTTCCTGAACATTTTGTGTTATGGCTTTTTTAGTTTTACTATTTTCTTTGACTGATATATCTATCTGAGCTACTGAGTCGTCCACTTCAGAGATTCTATCTTCCATCTCTTGAACTCTGTTTGTTATGCTTGTATCTGTGGTTCCAGCTTTTTTCTTCAGGTTTTCTATTTCTATCTTTGCTTCATTTTGTGCCTTTTTTATTGCTTCTATTTCAGCTTTTAGTTCCTGGTATGTTTCTTTCATAGATTTGTTCATTTCTTCCAATTTTTTGTTTGTATTTTCTTCTATTTCTTTAAGGCTATTTTTTATATCTTCTTTGAGAGCTTCAATGATCATCAAAAAGGAATTTTTGGTGTTGCTTCCTTATGTTTCCTCTTCATTGCTCTGTTCAGGTCTTGTATTTGTAAGATCGTCACTCTCTTCTGGAGTTACCATGTTGTTCTTTGTATTATTATGTAATTTTTTGCACTGATGTTTGCCCATGGCTTCAGTGGTTCACGATTAGATGGGTCCTGGTCAGTTGTGGCACTCGGGCTTGTGTGCCTCCTGTCACCTCTCTGGGCAGGGTCTGAATCTGTCCTTCAGAGACCCCAGAAGTTATCTGTTCTCTCAGTTGGAAGAGGAGGTGGGTAGCTGTGCAAGTTCCTTCAGCAGCAGCTCTGGGTATGGTGAGAGGCAGACTTTATCTGCCCTTGCTACAGAGTGCGCGGGGACTCTGCAGACAGCACCCAGTCCCTGAAACTGAACGGGAACCAATGGGAGCTCAACTCTCCCACCCTGGCTGGGATATAGGCACTTGTGACCCCTCCTCACCTCTGGGCAGCATCTGAGTCTGTCCTTCAGGGACCCCTGTATTTATCTGTTCCCTCAGTCCGAGGTCAAGGTGGGTGGCCATGCAAATTCCCTCAGCAGCAGCTGTGAGTATGGTGAGAGGCAGACTTAATGTTCTCTATCTGCTTTTTGGTTAGGTAGGTTAAGGGTTTGTCTATCTTGTAGATTTTGTCAAGAAACAATTGTTTCATTGATTCTATGTATTGTCCTCTTTTCCACTTTTATGGATTTCTGCCCTGAGGTTGATTATTTCCTGCCAGCTACTCCTTCTGGGTGAGTTTGATTCTCCTTCTAGAGCTTCCTTTTGTTCTAGAGCTTTCAGGTGCTGATAAGTCACTAGTGTGAGACTGATTCAAAGTGATTATGTAGTCACTTTGTGCTATCTATGAACTTTCCTCTTAGTACTGCTTCCATTAGTTACCATAAGTAGACCTATAATCCCCAAGGAGGTAGATGCAGTTATTAAAAGTCTCCCAACCAAAAAGAGGGTAGGGCCATATTGTTTCCATGCATAATTCTATCAGAATTTTAAAGAAAAACTAAGACCAATACTCTTCAAGCTGTTCCACACTATAGAAACAGAAGGAACACTGCCAAACACTTTTTTTAATGAGACTACAGTCATCCTGACACCCAAACCACACAAATATGCAAGAAAGAAAGAGAGATAAAGACCAATCTACCTAGTTAACATTGATGCAATAATACTCAATAAAATAATGGTAAATTAAATGCAAGAACACATTAAAAAATTCACCCACCATGATTAAGTAGGCTTCTTCCCAGAGATTCAGGGATGTTTCAACATATGAAAATATGTCAATATAATTCACCATATTAAAAAAAACTGAAAGAAGATAGCAAAATACAATACTCAATCATAAAAAATATTGGCAAGATTAGGGATACAAAGAACACATCTAAACATAAAAAAGTCAATTCATAGAAAAGCTATAGCCAACAACAAAGTAAGTGCTGATAATCTCAAAGCAATTATGTTCAATCTGGTACAAAACACGGCTGTTTGCTCTCCCAATATATTCAATATAGTACTTGAAGTTCTAGCTAGAGCAATAGGACAACAAAAGGGATACATATAGGAAAGGAAGGTGTCAGACTTTCACTATTTGCAGATGATATGATAGTATACATAAGTCTCCCCCAAAATTCTACCATCATACCCCTACAGCTGATAAACACCTTCAACAATGTGAAAGGATACAAAATTACCAAAAAAAAAGTAGTCCTCCTATGCACAAATGATAAAAGGGCTAAAAAGAAATCAGGGAAACATCACCCTTTACGATAGCTGAAAAAAAACATAAAATATGTTGTGGTAACTCTAACCAAAGAAGGCAAAGACCTGTATAATAAGAACTTTAAGCCTTTGACGAAAGAAATTGAAGACAATATCAGGAAATAGAAAGGTCTCCCATGCTCTTGCATAGGTAGAATCAACATAGTACAAAAGGCAATCTTACCAAAAGCAATCAATAGATTCAGTGCAATCCCCATAATATCCCAACACAATTCTTTATAGACCTTGAAAAAACAATAGTCAGCTTCATATGGAAGAACAAAAAATCCAGGATCACCAAAACAATTCTATTCATTAAAAGAATTTCTGAAGACATCAACATCCCTGACATCTAGCTCTACTATAAAGGTACAGTAATAAAATAGATTGGTATTGGCATAAAAACAGACATGTAGATCAATGGAATCAAATTGAAGACCCAACATTAATCAACACACCCATGAATACCTGATTTTTGACAAATATGTGAAAAATGTACAATGGAAAATAGAAAGCATTTTTAACAAGTGACTTGTTATAACTTGATGGTGACTTGTAGAAAAATGTAAATAGATATATGTCTATCATTCTACATGAAACACAAGTCCAGGTGGATCAAAGATCTTAACATAAACTCAGTTACACTAAATCTGATAGAAAAGAAAGTGGGAAATAGCCTTGAATGCATTGGCACAAGTGACTACTTCCTAATTATAACCTAATTAAAAATGGGAGATAGAGGTAAATAGGGAGTTCTTAACAGAAAAATCTCAAATGGCTGTAAGACATTTAAAGAACTGTTCAACATCCTTAGCCATCAGAGAAATGCAAATCAAAACAATTCTGAGATTAATAATAATAGCAGTATTATTTTTAATAGCTAGAAACTGGAAGCAACTTAGATGTCCCTCAACTAAACAATGGATTTAAAATGTATAGTACATTTACACAATGGAGTACTTCTCAGCAGAAAAAAAAATGGCATCCTGAAATTTGCATGCAAATGGATGAAACTATAAAAAAAATTATACTGGATGGGGTAACACAGACCCAGGAAGACAAACACGTTATGTATTTACTCCTAAATGGATTTTAAACTTAAAGTTAAGAATAAACAGCCTACATCCCATAACCCCCAAGCAGCTAGGTAACAAGGAGGAACCTAAGAGAGACATCCCTGTAATCCCTGGGAAGGGGAAATAGAGAAAATCTCCTGAGTGAATTGGGAATAAAGGGAGGTAAGGAGAAAACAAGAGGGAATAAGATGGTTTAATTGGGTGAAGGAGAACTAGAAATAGGTATCTTAACAGATGGAGCCATTGTGGGATTATAGAAATCTGGTGCTAGGAAATTAACCAAGAACCTAAAAAGATGGCCCCAATTAAGACTCCAAGCAATAGTGGAGAGGGTGCCTAAACTGACCTGTCTCTATAATCAAATTGATGACCACCCTAATTGTCATTATACAACTTTCATTCAGCAACTGATGGAAGCAGATGCAGAGATCCACAACTAAGTACTGGGTCAAGCTCTGAGTGCATGCAGAGACGATGAGATACCATGTGAGCAAAGGGGTAAAGAACATGATGAGGAAGCCCACAGAGATAGGTGACTCGAGCTATTGCGAGCTCACTAACACTGAATTGACAGCTGGGGAATGTCCATGAGTCTGAGTGAGGTCCTCTGAATGTGGATGACAGCTGAATGGCATGGACAGTTTATGGGGCCTCTGGCACTGAGACCAGAACTTCTAATGCATGAACTGGCTTCTTGGAGCCCATTCCCTACAGAGGAACATCTTGTTAAGTCTTGATACTAAGTGGGAGGATATTGGCTCTATATTTCTTTCAGCATAATATGTTTATTTATTATTTAGTGATTTTATATCATGCACCCTATTAAACTCAGTTATCAGTCCTCTCAGTTTCATACCCACTTTTATGATCTCCTCATTTACAAAAAAAAGCCTATTCATACTGTTCATTTACTTATTGGAGCTTAACCATACTGCATTAGAAGTTCTTACCTTCTCTGAGGAATGGGTGTGGTATTGACTAGGGGAGGACTGGGAAGAGGAGAAGGAGGGAACAGTATGGGTGTGTTAAACAACAACAAAAATCCTTTAAATAAATAAAAATGGTTTCTGTCTCCATTAAGTTACATATCTTCACATTGCTGCATTCTATACATACAACTACATATCTTACTTTACATCCCTACAGTCATACTTTTTTTACATAGATACATCTATATTCAGATGCATTCACATCTTTCTTTTATATGCATTTCTACATCTCCTTTTATACAGTTTTATCTTCCTTGCCTCCACACAGTTACAAATCTCCTGACAGCCATAACTATTCATCTCAAATACATAGCTCTCTCACCATATAACATTTTCATTATTCTTACACATTCTCATACAGCTTTTTGAACAATATGTAGCAACAATTCTTTCACATAGCTCTGTCTCTCTCACACACACACTTCCATATATATGTTTCTTCTACATCATTCACTCACTCTTTGCTCAATCATTCTCTCCTACATTCAGTCTCTCACCCACTCTTTTTTTACACTATTTTAAATTTTATTACTTTTATAACATTTTTTTTCATTTTTTACTTATTATTATTATCATTATTATGAACAAAGAAGTCACACTTTCTATCCTTGTATATCCTTATTCAAGATCCCTTCCCCCTCCAACCACATCAGGTCATTCTTTCTTCTCCACAACTCCCCATCCCCTCCCTGGGCAGGCAGCAGACAGTCCCATGGTCCCACTGACCCAATAATGCTTAGTTCAATCTCTACTCCTGGCAGATCCAGTTTTGTCCCCCCTCCCTCAAGAGTGAGTCAGGTGTTCCTCTAGGGGGAGTGGAATCTGAAGAGTCAGTCCAGGGTGTTTCTGATCCCAAGCTGTTCAGTGGTTGTGGTTTGCAGCTTGGGCATGCTTTGCTTTTTTTCTTGTTAGTTTGTTTAGAGACCACTAATGAGTGAGTACATCCCCTGCTTATCTTTCTGAGTTTGTCCCACCCACTCTTAAGGCTTCTTCTTCATCTCTCATTCAACACACACAAACTCACATTCTGCATAGTTTCATCCCTATATTGCTGCTCCTCTTACACACTCTTATTCATACATACTCATTTCTCCTTCTTTCTCCACCCACCACATGCCACCATTTTCTGCATCCTTAGCAAAACTCTGGACAATTATATGTTACATTTTCAGAGCCTGGTCCATTCTCATAACACATAAAGTCATATAGTTTTTTCTCAGGATAATATGGTCACAAAGAACAGCCTGTGTAAATGCTTGGCCTTGCATTTAACAAGAGCATGACTGTAGCAGAATGCTGGAATTATAGAGGGAAGTTTTAGTGGCCTCAGTTTATCCTAATGACCTCATAAGACCAAGATGGGGTGTGGCCAGGTATGATCAAGACTGGGAACACCGACCAGAAGGCCTATTTTGTTCCTGATCTCTCTGGGAGAAAGCTAGGAGACCTGTATGGAGTTCCAGATTTTCTAGAATTGCTCTTTTTTATCTGTAAGTCCTTGCTCTCCCCCTATAATTAAGAAATATATTAATATATTTATATAAGTAATACAATAATATTATACATATCAATATATAATATTAAGAAAAATATTAATCTTTGCATGGTGTATCATATTTGAATAATTAAGGCAACAAATGACATTGAAATTCGGGACATGACTGTTGTAGTAGGTTTTTCTCTGGACCGTTTTGGGTCCGGAGGTTTGTGCCTGGCGCGTGTGCGGCACCGGCAATTTGGAACCTGGTCTGTGCGCCCGCGGCTTTTGTCCCCCAAAAGAAATGAAATCACACGCTTATATATTTTAACACTGTTTGGCCCATATCTTAAGCACATTGCTAGCTAGCTCTTTTATCTTAATTTAACCCATTTTTATTAATTTGCTCACCACGTGACTTCCAGCCCGTGGCTAGCCAATACCTCTACATGTCCGTTTCTCTTGGGGGTCTAATCGAGAGTGAGTCACTCTACCCTTTTTTATTTGCCTGGCTGCCTCTGATTTTTTACCCACTTTTATGGTGCCCTGCATGGGTCTAAACAGTTACTTATTTACATCATACAGAGAACATTTTACCACATTTTTTTTTTGTCTAATTAAAAAGGAAGGTTTTAATTTTTATATAGTAAAATTATATATAATAGAACAGTTCTTAAGCAAGAATTATAGTCACAATATGTAGTCTATTTGTATTTTTAAATTAAAGAGAATATTTTATTATTTATTTTATTATTGTGAGTCTAAAGCTTTATATTTAATATATTTTTTAAACTAAAAAGAACTATATTTATAATTATTAAATTTTTAACTACATTAAAGACTATAGAAGGATATAATATTATGTAAATAAATAGGAAGTGTAAGTAACTTTTAAAGTCTAGAAAATGACAGAGATGACATTTATTTGTCTGGACAGTTATTTAAAGTTTTTTTGTAATGTTGGGGCATTTATCTTTAGCCTATAGGTCTAAAGTCTTTGACAAATTTTTTAGTGATGTAGGAAATTTGACACAGTCTATTAGTTGTTTTTTTGTGTGTGTGTCTTGAAGAATGTCTGGCAATGTTTTTTGTAAAACAGGAACTTGAAGGACTATTTTGGCTTGTTTTGTTTATATTTAGAGGTTATTTTTTTATGGAACTTGTATGTCTAGTTTATATAGCGTATTATCAAGTAGTCAATATTAGAGCAGTTTTTTGTTTAGTGGTTAATTGTTGTTATAAAGTAAATTTTATATGAAGTTTTTTTAATGTCTATTTTTTTATAAATATATTGGTGTTGTCAGGAACAGACTTGTCTTATTGTCTAGAAAAGTTTAAGTTTTTAAAATATTTTAAATGT